>JAJIBD010032327.1:0-98389 GCA_021461705.1 Cryptotis parvus
CTACCACCCTGGCTATGCTGAGACTAAAGGAAGACTATAGGAAGGATCATACTAGTTTGCTCTAAGCAGGCGAGTGTGACCCTTTCAGTACATGAAACAAGATACTCAGAATCACCCTTGGTGCAGATAATAATAAGGACCTGTGGGTACCATCTAGATTACATGAAGCTCATGGAAGTTAAGATGTATTACTTTATATCAGCCCTCTCTCTCCAGTGTTTTACATAAGAGATAATCTCGGGATTAGTCCTTGGTGTATCCTTTGTTTATACCTACATTAGGGTGTGGCACTACACTCTGTTTAGGGTTCTTTGTTGGCATGACAACCTCCCGATTGGGTTACTTTGGTGTGTATATAAGGGGCTGACTTGAGGCCCCCTTCACCTTTTTGCCTTTTTGGTTCCTCAGCCTTCAGCTTTTGGCTCCTGCGCGGCTTTTGGCTTTTGGCTTTGGTCTTTTGCTCTTTGGCCTTTTGCTCCATCTTCTAGTGCTGTGGAAGAGCTTTTGTACTATTAAAAGCCATTTTTGGAACTGCACACCGGACTCGTGAGTTTTCATCTGTTCTCCGGCGTCCTCGGAGGTAGAAGACAACCTCTGTCCTGACACTGTCGGGGACCCGGCGGCGTTCCCCTGACATTATATCAGTATTGTTTCTTTATATCCCATGTGTTAGCACTCTGTGTCTACCCCTCTCCTGACTTTCTCAGCATAATAATCTCCACATCCTTTCATTTAGCAGCAAATTGCATGATTTCATCATCTTTTTTTTTTTAAAGTCAGGTAGTATTTTTGTTCTGCTTATGTACTATATATTCTCTATCCAGTCATCTGCTCCTGAGCATATGAATTGTTTCCAGGTTTGACTTTAGTTGCTGAGCTGTTGCTTGTCTGTAAGCTCTGTATCATTCCTTCAAACCTGAGTGTTAGTTTGGCTGGAGAGTGAACCTGGGTGGGCCATGTCCAAGGCAAATGCCCTTCCTGCTACGCTATCTTTCACTCTAGCCCCTATTGGCTATGATTTCTTTGATTAATGATTCTTTATTTGAATTGCCTTCTTGATTTCAGGGTTCAATGATTCTTACATTGTTCCTTTTCAATTTATCCCATTGTTCTCTTGTTGCTGTTTAGTTGTTTGTTTTTGGGCCATTCCATGCAGTGCTCAGGGATTACTCCTGTCTCCACTCAGGATCCCTCCTGGTGAGGTTCAGGGGAACTTATGGGATGCTGGGATCAAATCCAGGTCCACCTCATGCAAGGCAAGCTCCCCACCCACTGTACTATGTTTCCAACTCCTGTTTGTATAGACTTGAGGAGAAACATTCCATTCTTTATTTTCTTGCTCATGTGATTGGAATACTATATTGTGCAGTGCTTTTCATGACCATTGCTCAGATGATATTGCTAATAACTGAGAAGGGCAGAGTGATTGGACAGTGTTTCTCCTCAGGGGTACTTGAAGGCTACTTCTTATTTGATATAGAAATGGACTGTGCTTTATTAAACATAGAGGGACCAAGTATGGTAAAACACGAGACTGCATTTTTTCCATTTATTTATTTATTTTCAACTTTTTGGGTCACACCGGCAATGCTCAGGCATTACTCCTGGCTCTGCACTCAGAAATTACTCCTGCGGTGCTTGGGGGAATCATATTGGATGCCAGGGATCAAACCGGGTTGGCCGCATACAAGGCAAATGCCCTCCCTGCTGTACTATCTCTCCAAACCCTGTGACACTGCATTTTAAATCAGTATATCTTTTCAGACTGTAGTATAGTATACTTTACTGTAGTAACTTTACTTGCATTTATGAATTGTAAGAAAACAACAAAGAAAATCAGAAAGTTGCACATCTAAGGAAATTTGTTAAAAATTAAACTGGTTTAGGGGCCGGAGCAATAGTCCAGCGGGGGAGGGTGTTTGCCTTGTTCCTGGCCAACGTAGGTTTGATCCCCAGCATCCTATATGGTCCCCGAGCGGCACCGCCAGGAGTAACTCCTGAGTATCACCGGGTGTGACCCCAGAAAGCCACCCCACACACAAAAATATAAACTGCTTCTTTAGTCACTGAAGTTACTTTTCTTTTTTGTTGCAGCTTCATCTGAAAAAAGGAAGCTTTTTTGGTACTCAGGGCAAAAGAGCTGGGCCTCCCCGTGTAAGTGTTGGGGGTACAAATATTAGGGACTTAATAGGCAATCTTAGTTCATAAAATTCTGCATCTCACAGAGGACTCACCTTTCCTTTGTAGTGGGACGGCAGCCATTGCCCCCATCATTGCTGCCGTCAAAGATGGGAAGAGCGTCACTTATGAAGGAAGAGAGGTGAGTTACTCAGCTTTCATATTTCAGCAGTGACAGGTAGTTTGTCTAGAATATTGAACAAAATTGCTTTTTGGCTTAGATTCTGTAGACCCACTTTTTAAGGGAAGTCAAACAGCTTAGATTTCACCACTGGTCTAGGGGCATAAATGGGGTCTTTTATGTAGACTTACTCTACATGTCAGTGCTGGCTGTGTTTGGATCTGGTGTTCCTCCAATAGGACAGGTGTTTTTTTTTTTTTTTTTTTTTGCTTTTTGGGTCACACCCGGCGATGCTCAGGGGTTTCTCCTGGCTCTGCACTCAGGAATTACTCCTGGCGGTGCTCGGGGGACCATATGGGATGCGGGGATCGAACCCGGGCCGGCACAGGCCGGCCGCGTGCAAGGCAAAGCGCCCTACCACTGGGCTATCGCTCCGGCCCGAGGACAGGTATTTTTACTTGTACTTGAACCCAGAGTGATGGTCCAACAACAGAACCATAAAGATGGGCTCTGGAGACTCTAGACAGATGCTGCAAAGAATGCTGCCATTTTTATTGAGCCATTTTCTTGAGTGACTTCAGTACCAGAGGCCAGATGCAACAAAGCCTGACTTGATGGCTGTAGAGCTTTGAACTAGCCTCTGTGAACTAACTGCTGATCCAAGTAGAAAGGACATCGGCAGTCATCCTTAGTTGGTTTTGTGTTTGCCAGTAATTATCATAGTCTGCTTGAAGGCCACTGGAAAATGCTTGCTGTGCTGTGACCCTGAGCTATGAAGTACCTTATGACCCCATTGACCTTACAGATTTTGCCTGAAGAGATCTGTACACCTCCGGATCCTGGGGTTGCTTTCATTGTGGTAGAATGTCCAGATGAAGGATTCATTCAGCCCATCTGTGAGAATGCCACATTCAAGAGGTAATGTGGGCTATGGGGAAAAGGGTGAGACCACCATGCAGGCTCGCAAACCCCAGCCCAGCAGGAGACCACCATGCAGGCTCCCAGCCCCCAGCCCATCAGAGACCACCATGTAAGCTTGCACCCGCAGCCCAGCAGAGACCACCATGTAGGCGCGTACCCCCAGCCCAGCACTGATGCAGTCACATCACTGAGTGCTGGTCAGTGCAGGTAGTATGCTCCCCACTGCCTGAGTCTGAGGCACTGAGGCTGATTCTAATTCAGGGCTCATGCCTGTAGTCCAGATAGTCTGTGGTGACTCTAGCCTTGAAGGTGAAATTAGGAAAGAGTGAGACCACTGCAGTCTGTACACTCAGTTTCCAATTAGAGTTCTAAGTTTGGACAAATTCTAGAAACTTCTTGCATTCTAACTTATACCCCGTATCATTATTTGGATAATTTTTGCTAAAATGAATTTTTCTCACTTATATTGACACTGAGGTAGGGTGATTTTTCTGTTGTTTGTTTGGGAGCCACACCTGGTGGTGCTCAGGCTGTACTCCTGGGTCGACACTCCAGGATCGCTCCTGGCAGACTCTGGGAACTGTACATGGCATCAAGCTCGGGTTGTGTGTGTGCAAGGCAAGCACCCTACATGCTTTACTATTACTCTAGCCCTAAGATTTTAAGCATTTGAGACAGTCTTGGTCAAGGGTCAGTGTTAAGAGACAGAATCTCAGCTGGGAACATTTAATGTGATTTAATTTTCTGATGACCTTAATGCCATTCTCTTTTAGATTGATGTGTTTCATAATTCGGGTTTAATCCTGAGTGGAATCTTTGACTTAAACATCTGTGTTTAAATTTCTAGTTGTGGGAAATGGTAACACCAAACTAGAACTGAGCATTGAATGTACACAAAGGGATTTACATGATAATCCCTAAATGAGCTAAGGGGTTGCTCCTGGCTTTGCACTCAGGAATCACTCCTGGCAGTGCTCGGGGGACCATATGGGATGCGGGGATCGAACCCGGGCCAGCATGGGCCGGCCGTGTGCAAGGCAAACGCCCTACCCGCTTGACTATCGCTCCGGCCCCGAATCATTGAATTTTTTAGTTGAGCTTTTTTTCTTCTCCCCTTGGACCACACCTAGCAATGTTCAGGGTTTTTACTCCTAGCCTTGCACTCAGGAGTTATTTCTGGTGGTGCTTGGGAGACTATCTGGTTCCAGTAATTGAACCCTGGTTGTTCGCATGCAAAGCAAGCACCCTACCCACTGTTCTATCTTTCTGACTTATGTTGAGCCTTTTAGGTATCAAAAATAATTCTTCCATGCAGCTAGCTATGACTTAAGTTGGTGTTGAGAGTTCTTGGGTTTCATTCTCCTTGGGTGAATTAGGATGCACAGGCCTCATGTTTTATTTATTTGTCTGTCTATCCATCTGTCTGTCTACCCATCTGTCTGTCTGTCTGTCTGTCTGTCTGTCTGTCTGTCTATCTAATCTATCTGTCTGTCTGTCTTTCTGGCTTTTTTGGGTCCCACCCGACAATACTCAGGGGTTACTCCTGGCTCTTCACTCAGGAATTACTCCTGGCGGAGCTTGGGGAACCATATGGGATGTCGGGGATTGAACCCGGTTGGCTGCGTGCAAGGCAAACGCCCTTCCTGCTGTGTTATTGTTCGGCCTAGTCCTCATGTTTTGTTCCAGTTACTGGAAGATTAGTTGGACAAGTAAACTACTTAAAGTCACTGTAACGGGATGTAAGCCAAGAACCATGTACATTGATATGTTGTTGCTGTCAGGTTTAAATAACCATGAAGAGAGAGAGAGAGAGAGAGAGAGAGAGAGAGAGAGAGAGAGAGAGAGAGAGAGAGAGAGAGAGAGACAGAGAGAGACAGAGAGAGAGAGAGAGTGTGTGTGTGTGTGTGTGTGTCTAGTGACAGAGACAGAGAGATAGAAAAACAGTTACTATTATAAAAGGACACTGGAATGAGGCATGAACTATTTTAGTGATTACTTCTCTAAATGGTTGAATTGCAGTTGGTTTAAAATATGTGCTTTGGCAGCACTATTCACAATAGCCAGAATCTGGAAACAACCAGAGTGCCCGAGAACTAATGACTGGATAAAGAAACTTTGGTACAGCTACACAATGGAATACTATGCAGCTGTTAGGAAAAATGAAGTTATGAAATTTGCCTATAAATGGATGGACGTGGGAGGATCATGTTGAGTGAAATTAGCCAGAGGGAAAAGGACAGATATAGAATGACTGCATTTATTTGCATGACATAAATATATTTATGACATATATGTATATATATACATATACATATATACTGTATATATGTATATATATGCATATATTATGATACCAATATCCAAGGCCAGGCGAAACATGGATCAAGAGGTCTTGTCAAAGGTGGAAATTACCACAAACGTGTGGTAGTCAGAGGTTAGGTAAGACAGAGGAAACAGAGTGCTAAAAATTGTTGAAAGTGATAATACCAGCCTAGAACTGAGCATTGAATACAGGCAAAAGATATACATGATAACCTCGAAATGTATGTATTGCAGTCTACAATGTGTAAGAGAAGGAAGAGAGAAAGAGAAAAGAGATAAAGAACCTGCCATAGAGGCAGGCTGAGGGGGAGGCGGTGGGAGGGAATCAGGGGACAGTGGTGGTGGGAAATGGGCACTGGTGGAGGGATGGGTGCTGGAACACTGTGACCGTAACTCATGTTTGTAATTGCTATCTCACGGTGGTATAATAAAATATTAAAAAAATGTGCTTTGGGTCCTCTGGAAGGTAGGACATGAAGGTGGAATCAGATTTATGAGAAGTGCATGTAAAAGCTATAGGCGAGGGACCTGGGAGAGACGCTGCAGTTGCTAGAGTGTTTTCCTTGCACATGGCCAGCCTGGGTTCAATCCCTAGCACCCCAGAGAGCTGGAGCAGGTGGGGGATATGGAAGGGCTCATCCTGCTTTGCAGATCTGGCACCTGGGAATGGAGGAATGAGAAGCGCCTCCATCTACAGCAGCCTGAGAAGACAAACACAGGCAAGGGATCTTGCAGAACATGGGTCTGTTTCAGTACTCGGGTTCTGCCATGCCTGGGCCCCACTAGGAATAGCCCAGGAGAGAGTGCCCTGGCAAGAAGGCTTAGTCTTTCCTATGAGTCTCCTCTTGGCACCCTAAGGACCCAAGAGAGAAAAGTGGCGCCTTCCTAGCGGTACGGTCTGCATGTGTGTGTGTTCTGAGTTTGTGTCACGTCGCAAAGCAAAGCTCCACTCTTTCATCTCCCCAGGTACCAAGGGAAAGCCGAAACCTCTGTGGCCCTGGTGGTTCACATGAGTCCAGAGAGTGTTCTTGCAGACAGCAGATACCAGCAGTGGATGGAGAGGTATGCCCGGCCAGAAGCATGCTGGGAAGAGGGGGCAGCTCTTTCGGGTATGGGCATTTTTGTCAACCCAAATTTTCTCTTGCAGTGCCACATACTCACTTGCTTGAGTTTTCTCTGGCATTTTATTCCCGCTTGCTTGAGCTTTCTCTGGGAATTCAGATTTCTGGGATTTCTCTTGAGATTTCAGAGAAAACTGCGTTTCAGCACTGGGAACATCCGTCTGTAAGATACAGGGTGGCGCAATAAACACCTTGACGCCTGAGGTTGAGTTTTATATCATTTTCATCCTCTTCACCCTGTCAGAACTTTTCTTTTCTCCTTATTTTGGGGGATAGGGCGGGGGATACCTGCCTTTGCTCAAGGGTGACTCCTGGCCAGGCTTGAGGCACACTATATGGTGCTGGAAATTGAGCCTAGGTGAGTCTCATGCAAGCAAGCACTTGACCTGCTGCTCCATCTCTCTGGCCCTACTTTCCTTTTGTTGATGGGCCCATGCATGTATCCCAGAGAAGGAACTTTTGAGTATTAAATAACAGCCTCGGGGCGGGGCGATAGCCCAGCGGGGCCTTTGCCTTGCACGCGGCCGGCCTTGTGCCGGCCGGGTTCGATCCCGGCATCCCATATGGTCCCCTGAGCACCGCCAGGAGTAATTCCTGAGTGCAGAGCCAGGAGTAACCCCTGAGCACTGCCTGGTGTGACCCAAAAAGCAAAAAAAAAAAAAAAAAAAACCAGCCCTAATTTGCTGAGCTGCACTGACTGAAATATATGTGTTGAAGACTATGTATGTATGTATATATATAAAGAACTAAAGAACTATATATATATATATATATATGTATGTATGTATATATATACGTATATATAGTTCTTTATATATATATGTGTATATATATATGTATGTGTGTATATATATATATTTCTTTAGTTTTTCTTTTTTTTTTTTTTTTTGGGTCACACCCGGCAATGCTCAGGGGTTTCTCCTGGCTCTGCACTCAGGAATTACTCCCTGGCGGTGCTCGGGTGACCATATGGGATGCCGGGGATCGAACCCAGGCCGGCACAGGCCGGCCGTGTGCAAGGCAAATGCCCTACCCGCTGGGCTATCGCTCCGGCCCCTATTTCTTTAGTCTTTTCTATAGCCCTCTGAGGCCTTTGATCAACCTGAAATTACTGAGTGGAGGAGAGTTCACTTCCTCCTCTTGGCTTTGCCCGTGGCCAGCCTTGGGTATTGGGTTGACTTGAGTTGCTTTCATAGCACCCAAGCTGCTCTGCTTGGCATTTCAGCCCCCACTCTCGCCGTCCTCTCTCTCTCCCTGAGGCTTTCCTCATCGGTCCTGAGAGTTTCTTGCTCTTTAGCTCTCTGTTATCTACAGACATCTTTAGGGTTCAGTCTTCACGTAACTACAGTAGTGAGAGGTACACATTATGCCTTTGCCTTCCCTTCCACCCTAGATGACATGTTGTTTCCAAAGCCCTGGCTGTAGGCTTTAAACATCCTCATGTTTATTGGTCTTACTACATCTCCATAGGGGTTTGTATTTGGAGATAACATTGAGTAGAAGTTGCATTGTGTTTGGCCATTTAGAATTAGCCCTTTTAGACAAATCTCTTCCTTTGGGGAGGGGTGGAGAAGGGGGATTAGGCCGTACCTCGCTTAATTCTCTTGTCCTAGAGGACACTGAGTACCTGTCTCGTCTTAGGTTCGGGCCTGACACCCAGCACCTGATCCTGAACGAGAACTGCGCATCGGGTTCACAATCTGCGCAGCCACAAGATTCAGACCCAGCTCAACCTCATCCACCCCGACATCTTCCCCGCTTGCCGGTGTCAACTGTAAGGTAGCGTGACAGAAGGCTGCTCTGGGCCGGGCCCCTGCCGTGTGCTTCCCTCCCCCACCCCTGTTTGTGTTTTCTCTCTTTCAGGAAGCTGGTGCTGCCTTCAGCGTGCCCACAGTTCGAGGGGAATGCCTCCTCAAGTATCAGCTCCGTCCTCGGCGGGAGTGGCAAAGGTGCGTGTGGTTCTGTAGCTGAGGGAACGGCCTAGGATGGGTTAGCAGGCTCTGGTTTGTAAAGAGCCAGGAAGTGATGGTTTTAGGCTCTGCAGGCCATGTGGTTTCTGCCACAACGTCTTAGCTCTGCAGTTGTAGCGTGAAAGAGTCATAGACAATAGTGAAAGAATGTGGCTATATGCCAGTATAAATTAAAACAGGCTGGGGCGAGGTAGAAAACGGGGGATGATTATCCTTTCCTGAAAATGTCCCTGATACTAGACAGTGATATTTGCTTACTACTTATAGGAATAGGTGTATGGAGAAACCCCATCATCCCAGTACCTTGAGATAGTAAAGTGTTAACTTGTTTTATGAAGCTTCAGGTAATAGGAATGTGTCATGTGTGTGTTTTTGGTTGTTTTTTTTTTTTTTTTTTTTTTTTTTTTTTTGGTTTTGGGGCTCCACCTGGTGGCTACTCTAAATTTACTCCTGGCTCTGCACTCAGGAATCACCCCTGCTGGTGTTTTGGGAACCATTTGGGGTGCTGGGAATCACACCCAGCTCAGCTCTGTGCAAGGCAAAAATGCCCTTCCTGCTGTGTATCTCTGCAGCCCCACATGTGTGTATTTTATTTAATTAATTAATTTATTTATTTATTTTTGCTTTTTGGGTCATACCCGGCGATGCTCAGGGGTTTCTCCTGGCTCTGCACTCAGGAATTACTCCTGGCGGTGCTCAGGGGACCATATGGGATGGCAGGGATCGAACCCGGCCGGCATGGGCCAGCCGCGTGCAAGGCAAATGCCCTACCCGCTGGGCTATCGCTCCGGCCCGCATGTGTGTATTTTATTTTATTTTATTTTATTATTATTATTTTTTTTTTTTTTTTGGGTCACACCCGGCAATGCTCAGGGGTCTCCTGGCTCTGCACTCAGGAATTACTCCTGGCGGTGCTCGGGGGACCATATGGGATGCCGGGGATCGAACCCGGGCCGGCACAGGCCGGGCCGCGTGCAAGGCAAACGCCCTACCCACTGGGCTATCGCTCCGCCCGCATGTGTGTATTTTAAATGTGTGTGTGGGTTTGTGGCCAGTCTTTGCTGTTCATTATATCTGATTTTCAGTTAGCATAATTTTTATTATATTTAAATAGGGATATTGGTTCATTTGAGGTACTTTCAATTTTTTTTATTGCCTTAATGAAATAATAAATGTCTGATATATAAATCTATTTGGAACTCTTTTCTCCTGTGAATAGTTGTTAAATCTGCCAGTACTGACTCAGTCTGAAACTTCATAAAAACTCTTGGTGAACATAAAGTCCTTTCTAAAAGGGTACAGGCTGCCAAATAGAGTGTGCTCACTGCCCCACACTTTTAATTGTTAAGGTCTGATTCTTGAATAATTTGTTGTCCTGTTCACTCCATTGTATCTTTGTGTGCATAAAACATGCGCCAGATTATTGTTGACATTTTCTGTACTGTTGATGGAGCTCTGTGATGGTGTTGTGTACAGTAAGCTTGTGATCCCCTTTGTCAGCCTTTACGGAACCGATTTTCATTGCAATGGGATTGAACCAGTCCTTGAATGTGATTGAGTCAGTCCTTGAGCGCTAGGCCCAGGACTCACTTTGTAAGTTCCGAGATAATTTTGATGCTCAGTCAGGTAGAAAAGCCACTGATGCACAGCTTGCTGCCCACTGTGGGCGGGATGGACCCGCAGCATCACACTGCAGTGTCCACCCCAGAGCACTCAGGGCCTGCGTTTATTCCCACAGGGTTTCCAAGGATGCACTTGAGTTGCAGCCAACAGATTTTGCCCTTATTTCCTGTTCTCCTTAGGGGAAGGTGCTAGTAATAGATGTCAGGGATATTGCACACAGATCTCAACAGTACCACGGTTGTTAGACATTAAGCAGAAATATTCTCATGTGAGGAGCCAGAGCGACAGTACAGCAGGGAAGGCATTTACTTTTCACGTGCAGACCCAGTTTTGGGCCCTGTATCCTATATGGTGCCCTAAGTCTGTCAGGAGTAATTCCTGAGTGCAGGACCAGGAGTAACTACCCCTGAGCACCACTATATCTGGACTCCCCGCCAAAAAAAGCAAACAAAAAAGAAGTGTTCTCGTGTGTCACAGCTATTCAGAATTCTTGAGGCCTTTACTTACCCAAGGAGCAGGACCAATTAGTCTTGGTGCTTTTCTTTGCTCTTGATTTTAAAGGAATTTCTGCAGATGACTCTATGCATTGGTTCTGGCTATCTAAATTGTTGAGGCAGTTAGTGGCAGTACCCTGGCGTTCATCACTGTGGATGCTTTTCTCCCCGCAGAGATGCCATCATCACTTGTAATCCTGATGAATTTGTAGCCGAGGCCCTTGAGCTCCCCAATTTTCAGGAGTGTGTGCAGGAGTACAGGAAGACTGTACAGTGTGGCTCGAGCCCAGCAGGTACAGAACGACCAAGTATACTAATGGCACTGCCTCCTTTTCTGCATGGCTCTAAGTGGACGGTTAGCATGGCACAGTCTAAGCAGCTTTACCTGTTTAATTCAGTGCTTTGTACTGTTTAAATCAACATCAGCACCCGCCACCCTCCCAGATCAGTTAATGGGAATGAATGATTCCCATTATGAGTATGGTACAAGGCACACTTTGACTATGGGAAGTCCTGGTAGACGTGGCCTAGGGTGTCATTCTGGTTTTGTCCAAAGTGTCCGAGGAGGATTTTGACTGGGTTATCCCACTTGCTGGGCTTTCATTGGCCTGTCAGGTAAATAAGTTAGTGGGAAATAAGTTAGTTACATAAGCTTTGCTTCAGTTGTCGCTCATCTCATTCTGTTTTCTACTGATACTGATAATTGGGATGCGGGAAGGTGGGAGTGGAGCTTTCATCCAGCTAGCTTCCTGAGTGTGGCTCTGTGGAAGTCAGCCTGTACAAGACAAGTGGGAATCTTCACTTCCTTTCCTCATGGACTTCCATCTGAATTTTGAGAAAACTTACTTTCCTGGGTTTATGCTTACAGTTTTTTTTTTTTTTTTTCCTTTTTGGGTCACCCAGTGATGCTCACAGCTTACCCCTGGCTTACTCCTCTGGACTCACGTTTTTGGTTTTGTCTTGAAGCAATAGAAATTATTCTTGCAAATGTGTATGTGGGGTCTGTTAGGCTGGGTGAGACCATGGAAGCACCATATGCTTCAGAATCCAAGCTTATTGGGTTTGAACCCTGGCTGTGAGCTCTGAGCTGGTTCCTGTTGTAGATTTTTTTTTTTTCACCTTACCTGAGCACATGGAAGAGCTGGTTGCAAGGTGGGCACCGTGTAATGTGACTTCCAAGTACAGAGAAGTTAGGTTTGTTAATTTCTTGGAGAAGGGGCTATGTTTTTCATTTGCTTTCCCCAAATTGCCATGTACTCACTACAAAACTGGCCCTTCTCATTGATAAAGGGCCCTTATGGTAAGGGCAGTTATCTGGTTGGTCCACCAGCACCTCTGGGAAGATAGACATAAGCACATCTTACAGTTAAATGCTGGTTTATGGGGCCGGAGCGACAGCACAGTGAATAGAGTGTTTGCCTTGCATGCGGCTGACTGGATTTGATCCCTGGCATCCCATATGGTTCCCCTGAGCACCTCCAGGAGTAATCCCTGAGTTACCAGGAGTAACCCCTGAGCATCACTGGGTGTGACCCAAAAAGAAAAAAAACTAGTTTATGACTGATCATCTAAAGTGAATACTAGGGCCGGAGCAATAGCCCAGCGGGTAGGGCATTTGCCTTGCACGCGGCCGGCCTGTACCGCCTGGGTTCGATCCCGGCGTCCCATATGGTCCCCGAGCACCGCCAGGAGTAATTCCTGAGTGCAGAGCCAGGAGTAACCCCTGAGCATCGCGGGTGTGACCCAAAAAGCAAAATAATAATAATAATAATAATAATAAATAAAAATAAAGTGAATACTATATCTTTTTTTTTTTTTTTTTTTGGATAGAGAAAAAAATACAGTATCCAGAAATCATCTTCCTTGGAACAGGGTCTGCCATCCCGATGAAGATCCGAAATGTGAGCTCCACACTTGTCAACATAAGGTATCATAACTTTCCCAGAAAACAGACGCACATTTTAAAACAAACATCTTGCTCCACCTACCAGGCTAATTAAAAAAAAAAAAAACCAAAACAGTTAAAACCCCTAAATTTCTTGTCTTTGCTGGAGGGTATGAAGAGAAGTGTTAGGTGATAATCATCCTGTAGGTGCTTATACAGGCTGAGAGTGCTGGGAGTGATTGAACTGAGTCTCCGTTACGCTGCTGACAAAAATGACTGACTCGGCTCTGTGCCATGCAGCATGCCAAGAAATCATCTTCGAGTTTCTATTAATCTCCTGAAGTACTGAGGACCCATTCTGTTTATCAGTAAGCAGATTCTCTAGTTCCTGCAGCAGGCAGATCCAAATGGCAACTACTGTCCTATTGTTATGTTCTATTTTATCTCTCCCTAGTTTCTGCTATGAGAAATGAGCCTCTGTGGTTTATGCAGTTGCGACATAGTCAACCAGTTAGATGTTTCTTTTGTTTGTTTTTGTTTTTTGGCTTTTTGGGTCACACCTGGTGATGCTTAGGGTTCCTCCTGGCTCTGCACTCAGGAAGTAACTTCGTGATGGTGCTCAGGGGACTTGCTGGGATTCTGGGACTGAACCAGGGTTGGCCATGTGCAAGGCAAACACCCTATCTGCAGTACTATCGCTCCGGCCCCCTAGATGGTTTTTAAGTTGATTTCTCTGGGGCTTGCATGCTGTTATTTGTCTGCAGAGAGATTAATCCGAGGCTTTGTACCCTACAAGTAATCTGAAGGGAGCAAGGTTCAGTTTCAAATTCTCCTTTGTCATCTTAGATGCCAGTGGTGGATGATGACCGAATAATGCACTAAGCGTTCACAGCAATAAGTTGCACTCTGATACATCTTCTTGATGACGGGGATCATTTGATGAATACATCACTTGATTATGGGGATCTGCTCCAAGCTATACTGTTAGGTTATTTTGTCTGTGTACAAAAGCCAAGAGGGTAATAGCAATCATCAAAACCTAATTCACATTGAGCTTGTGTATGTGTCTCATGTGTCTCAGCCCTTGACTGAAAGCTAATTCTGTGCTGAATGACTCTGTTCAACCATGGTGTGTGTTTCCTGAAATTAAGCATGTCAAGTGCCCGTGAGGGCTCCTGTGTGAGCTTACCATTCACGGCGTGAAATGGTTAGTGAAGAGGCTTTCCCGAGCCTTGGGAGTGGCCCTTTGAGCCTGCTGCTGCTTACTTAAAGGTGCTATCACTAGTTTGCTTTTCCTGTGCCAGTCCTCTCCACCCACTCGGCGCCAGATCATGTATCAGATGTCTGAGGAGTAAAGTATCCCCCCATCTCATGGCTCTTCCCCGAGAAAGGAGAGACTCAGGAGCGTGACACTGCTGTCAAAACAGAGGAGGGACCGGAGCCATAGTCCAGTGGGGAGGGCATTTGCCTTGTGGTGCTCCAGAAATCAAACCCAGGTTCAGCTACATGCAAGGCAAGTGCCTTACCCACTATGATCACGCTGGCCCCTACTTTTGCCTTGGAGTCATTGTAAGCTGTTATTTATTTATTTTGATGTGAGGCATTTATGTAGTGCTATGTAACTTAACATTTAAAAGGCTTCAGAGTCCATGAATTCTTTTATATGAGGGCAGACACTAAAATTGTCTTCACATTCATATAAAGTTCTCAAAGGAAAAGCATGACATGTTCTGAAGGCAAATCACAACAGCTTTCTGCTCCTCTCTCAGGAACAGAAGCCTAAACATCTACCCGTTTAGGAGTCTCTTCTGTTGACGGTGACTCTGCTCTCCTCTCTAGCGCTGACAAATCTTTGCTCTTGGACTGTGGCGAAGGGACATTCGGGCAGCTGTGCCGTCACTTTGGAGATGACGTGGACAGGATCCTGAGCACACTCACTGCTGTGTTTGTGTCCCATCTCCATGCAGATCACCACACAGTGAGTTCCAGGGGGGCCATGGGGCACCGTCCTCGAGAGAGCTGCCACTCTACAGTATTTTACTTCTCCTTCCTCCTGTTTCCAAACTTGTGATGGGCAATGGCCTTTTATGCTTAGTTGACAACATCCTGTTTGCTGGGTTAACAGGCAAAAGTCGGAGTTTTTTGCCTTCATCCGTCTTGTCTTAGCTTGCCTTCTCAGGTGTGCTCAGAGAAGAAACCAACTAGGAGTGGTAGACTTGGAGTCCTAGAGGAAGCTTGATCCTGAGACATTGCTCTCACTTTTCTTGTAATGTTACAGGGTCACAGGGCCCATGTGTCTCCCTCTAATGCCATTATTAGAGGGATGTTAGCAGTAGAGAGCGTGGAACTACTCTTAAGATATTCAAGGTGTCTAGAACCTGACAGTGGGGAACAGAGTTGAGTTTGCAATAATCTGTTTTGCCTTTTTTCTTCCCAGGGTTTGGTAAATATCCTGCTGCAGAGAACGAGCTTTGGTGAGTGAGCAACCATATCTCCTCCCACCCTAAAGAGTTATATGGAGATTTTTGGTCCTTGATTGGCCTCTGATTTCATTTCAGACCTCTGTGGGAAAGCCGTCTCACCCTTTGCTGGTGGTCGCCTAACCCAGCTGAGAGCCTGGCTCCAGCAGTACCACAGTCAGTGCCAGCAGATTCTGCACCATGTGAGGTGAGCACCGTGGCGGCCTGCTGGGAAAGCTGCTGTCCTCCACCTCCTTTGTGTCACAGTGTTAGCGTCTGGGGAAGTCGGTGATACTCGCCAGCAACATTGCCCTGGGTTTGTCCCAGGTGGCAGGCGTGGAGGAATTCTTTGACAGAAACTATTTGATGGCTCACACTTAAATCATCTTTGACATATTCCTCTTAGCCTTTATTCCAGTCTTTCCTAGTTTCTAGGCTTTTGCCAGTATTTCTCTGTGAAATACTTTCAGGGCCTTGTGCCCGTGTAGTGGCTGCCGAGGCCATCCACACCGGTAGACAAATAGCAGGAGCTGGCACCATTTTGCTCCGAAAGGAAACCATCTGTCTGGAGTCCTTTCATGGTCTGTGTGGGAAGGGCCATCCACAGGAGCCATGGGGGAGCATTTGTTTACTTGTTAGCTTTCTAATAATGGTTTGGGGATTTGAGCTTCCTGCTTTTTATTTTTTTAACTTTATTTTATTTTTATTCTTTTTATAATATTTAATTGTATTATTATGGTTTATACGTTTACCATAGTGTTAACATTGATAGTATTGATATACACAATTACCACACTTCACCACCAACAAAGTGCCGAAGACTCTCCACCATTTAGATGACCTCTATTCCAATTCTTTCTCCCCTCACTTCCTCCTTTTTTTAAATTATACTACTGTGAAATATACAATTACAAATATATTCATAATTGGGTTTCAGTCATACAGTGTTCTAGCACCCATCTCTCCACCAGTACCCATTTTCCATCACCAAGGTACCCAGATTCCCTCCCTCCGCCCTCCCCAGCCTGCCTCTATAGCAGGCACTTTGCCTTCTCTCTCTCTCTCTCTCTCTCTCTCTCTCTCCTCCTCTCTCTCTCTCTCTCCTCTCCTCTCTCTCTCTCTCTCTCTCTCTCTCTCTCTCTCTCTCTCCTCCCTCTCTCTCTCTCTCTCTCTCTCTCTCTCTCTGAGGTAGAAGAGAACTTCTGTCCTGATACTGTCGGGACCCCAGCGGCTCCCCAACAAATGATGAGGAACACTTTTTCATATACCTTTTAGCCATTCAAATTTCTTTGTTGAAGTTTCTATTCATTTCTTTTCTGCATTTTTTAATGGGGTTGGATGTTTTTTTCTTGTAAAGTTCTACCAGTGTCTTCTATATCTTTTGATATTAAGCCCTTATGAGATGAGTAAATAATCCTTCCCATTCTGTGGGCTGTGTTTGTATGTTGGTCACTGTTTCTTTTTGAAGTGCAGAAGCTTTTCAGCTTTATATAATCCCATTTGTTTATCTTTGCTTCCATTTGGTGTTTTGTCTTTTGAAGATGCATTTATCTTCAATGTTGAAGAGGATTTTGCCTGTTTTCTTTGATGTACCTTATAGATGAGATCTTTAATCCATTTTGATCTGACTTTTTGTGCATGGAGTTAGAAAGAGGTATTATTTCATGTTTTTTTTTACATGAAGCTGCCCAGTTTTCCCAGCATCACTTGTTGAGGAGACTTTCTTTGCTCCACTTAATAATTTTGCTCCTTAATCAAAGATTAAGTGATCATATATTTGAGACTGTGTGTCAGGATACTGAGTTCTATTCCATAGGTCTATAGGTCTGTCTCTATTCCAATAACATGCCATTTTAATTACTACTGCTTGATAGCACAGTGTGTAGGGCATTTGCCTTACATGTGGCCAACTAGGGTTCGATCCCGGCATCCCCTATGGTTCCCTGAGCACCTCCAGGAGTTAATTCCTGAGCGGAGAGCCAGAAGCAACTCCTGAGCATCTCTAGGTGTGACTCAAAAAGAAAAAAAAAAAAAGATTGAAGTTGGAGGTGATACCTGTAGCAGACCCTCAATAATTTATTTTTATTGGTTATTATAGCTAATTTTTAAAAATGATCAAGAAATGTTTCTTTTCTTAGAAGAAAGTTACTGAAGATTGTTCAGTCTCACCATGGAGCCATTGAGCTATTGTATAGGGCCTTGTATTTTGTTATTGCTTGTCTTATACTTTACATACACCCTTTAAATATAGTTTGCTACTCGGAGTATCAGTGTAGTAGCGTTTAACAAGGCATGTGGCTAGGTGCTCCAGGAATTCCAAAGTTTGTAACTGGGTGATAGAGTTAAATTTTTAACTGGGTGATTTTGGGGCATGGATGCAACTGTTCTGGAAAACAGGGAGATGGGGTGAGGGAGCCCATCCCTGCCTCCATGAAAGCCTGGAGATTTCAGTCGCAAAACCCCCATACTCGAAGTTTCTCATTGGTATTGGTTTCTCAATGGTATGAATTTCTGGGTGGATTAATTTCCGAGCAGTGGAGTCTAGCCTTGAACATGGTGACGATTGTGGAGTCTGGAAGTTTGCAGCTGCTGGGGTTCTGTTGGGACCGGCCAGACCCTCACCCGTCCCCTGCGGGGTGGGGCCCCAGTGTAGTCAGCCTTGCAGTGCGGAGACTGGAAGCATCTCTACCACTTGATTATCTCTTTCTAGATTTATGTGTATGCGTCTGGATCATGGCCGGTGGATGAGATTCTTCGTTTGTTGCTTTTTAATCAAAACTTTTTCCTTATATCTGTTCCTTTGAATCATTGTGTTCTTTGCTGTAATAATTTTGCCACGCTCCAACCAGACACTTGAATTTTGATTCGTTTATTTTTAACGTTTTGTTTCACAAGTATGATTCCTGCCAAATGCCTTCAGAAAGGAGCTGAGGTCTCCAATCCTACTGTGGAAAAGTTGATTGCTTTGTTGCTGGAAACCTGTGATTTAGAAGAGGTAGGGAGGATAGTCACGGTTTGTGTGTGTTTGAGGGGAGGGCAGAGCAAGGTAAGAGGCATCTCCAGAGCCTTTGCCGCTCCTTCAGTTCCAGACCTGCCTCGTCCGGCACTGCAAACATGCATTTGGCTGTGCACTGGTCCACACATCTGGATGGAAACTGGTTTACTCAGGGGACACCATGCCATGCGGCTCTGGTCCAGATGGGTGAGTAGAGGAATCGGTGTGGGTGCTTTGGGCTTTATGGAGCAGGAATGGAATGGAAGTGAGTTCACAAAGGGAGGCAGCAGGTCAAGCCGCTGCCGCTGGTCGCTGATAGCCTGTTGTGCTGCTAACATGCAGATCAACACAGCCGGGCAGCAGCGTGTTAGCCCAGAGGAAGGACCCTGCTCCCATTCCTGTGCTTACTGCTTTATAGGGAAAGATGCCACCCTCCTGATACATGAGGCCACCTTGGAAGATGGCCTGGAAGAAGAAGCTGTGGAAAAGACACACAGGTAGTAGGACTTCTGGGCTCCTGTCACACTCTCGCCTTAGGTGACTCGGAGCCCTTCTGGGAGAGACCGCCCGGCTCTCCTTGGGGCCGTGGGCGCTCCTGTCTTGGCTTGCTCTTTTTTTTTTTTTCTTTTGGGTCACACCTGGTGATGCTCAGGGTCACTCCTGCCTCTGTACTCAGGAATTCCTCCTGGTGGTGCTCAAGGGACCATATGGGATGCTGGAGCTAGAACCCGGGTTGGCCGCATGAAAGGCAAACGCCTTCCCACTATGTTACCACTTCGGCTCCGGCTTGCTCATTTTGGCACCTTCTGCCTTTATTTCTGTCGAGTTTTCTAAGCAAGGTTATAGGAGGAGGAGCAGTTTTCAAAGGATCAGAAGAAACTAAGAATGAAGCGCTGGAATACATTAAGAGGCTTGAGGAGCTTTACTTTAACCAGAGTGTTGCCTCAAGTAAGAAGTCCCTTAGTTTTTCTTAATGTGCTCAGTCATGGGAAATTTGACCAATACAAATCCTGGGCTTTGGGAAACTGTGTGAAGCGCCTGATCCCGGGCAGAGTTTGTGTTGGCTAAAGGTGCTGAATGAGGAAATATACCAGCTTTCCCTGGTTACCACTGTGCCTAGGCCTGAGGATTTATTGGCTGCCTGCCCTATACTTGTGCTTCAAGCCGAGTTTCTCCTTTATTTGCAGCACTACCTCCCAAGCAATCGGTGTGGGGATGCGGATGAATGCGGGAGTTCATCATGCTGAACCACTTCAGCCAACGTTATGCTAAGATTCCACTCTTCAGTCCCGACTTCAATGAGAAAGTTGGAATTGCCTTTGATCACATGAAGGTCTGTGCAGCAACAGATCCCTGTAGGAGTAGACTGGTCGGAGGCAACAGTTCATCGACACATTCATGCTTGCGTCCACTTAGGATACAGCCCCTCACCTCTTTATGGTCACACAGACTTGACCAGACTGACTGTCCATTGGCCGCCTGGGAGGCCTTTGTTGCCTGGCCCGATCACTCCATTGAACAGATTTTCCTGAGGCCTGTTCAATTTGCTGGTTTTTCCCCCGGAATATGGAATTCGTGCCCCTTTGTCTTTTGGAGAGTTGGCTGCTCCCTGAAAGTGTTCAGAAGCCCTAGGACCCCATTGGCAATTTTTTTTTTTTTTTGAGTCATACTGTGTGATACTCAGGGGTAACTCCTGGCTCTGCACTCAGGAATTACTCTTGGCGGTGCTCAGGGGACCATATGGGATGCCGGGGCTCGAACCCAGGTCAGCCGCATGCAAGGCAAACAAATGCCCTACCCTCTGTGCTGTCACTCCGCTCCTCCATTGGCAGTTCTAAGCCAACTGGACCTGCAGTCAGTGCAAGGGCCTGCTCTCCAGGGATTAGGTGCTCACCGGAGGCTGTGTTCCCTCCTGGCCATTCTTCTGGTTCTTGTTTTACTGTGGTGCTTAGAGGCTGTGGTATCAGGAATAAATCCCCGGGTCTCACATAAGGCCTCCCCTCTATCATGTGCCCCACATCCCCAACCTTGCCCGTTACTGGCTCATAAGAAAGGGGGGTGGTGGCACCATATAAGCCTGTGATTTCACTCCGGCTTACCCCTTTCTTCTGAGGTGTGCCTTGTCCTCTCTGTCTTCCCTTCTTAGGTCTGTTTCGGAGATTTTCCGACGATCCCCAAGTTGACGGCCCCGCTGAAAGCGTTGTTTGCGGGTGACATCGAGGGAGATGGAGGAGCGCAGGAGAAGCGGGAGCTGCGGCTGGAGCGGGCAGCGCTCCTCTCCGGGGAGCAGGCAGGCCAGCCCGAGCACAGCAAGCCCCAGCAGAAACGGGCCCACCCAGGAGCCAGAGCCCCAAAGGCAAGAAGGTCAGAGCAAAATAAGGGTTCAGGAATGACCAGGAGTGCCACAGATTCATGGGTCCTATTTCACACACAAACACTGGTTGCTGTCTCTGCCTGATGGGACAAGAGGGCACCATTTGACGGAAGGCACCCAGAAGCTGTGGGCGACGTTGAACCTTGGGCTGGATCCAGAGGAAGGCTGCTGGCCTGCTAGATACCCTCAATCATCAGTGCCTGGCAAAGTCAGGGCACAAGATGCTTCCAAATGGAAGAACAAGGGACGCTGTTATTCAGTGCAAGTTGATTTTTTAAAGAAAGAGTATGGGCAGAATAGAGCACACCCATATGACATTTCTCAGCCGGGTCATTTCCTCTGCACACCCGAGACTGGCCAAGTCACAGCAAGCACTGGGAGTGGATAGCAAGTCGAATAAGTAGCCAAGACTCATGGACTAGTGTTTCCAAAGAAACAGATGGCAATAAAGATTCCATTTGGAACCTGAGTGTTTTGCCTCGCCCTGGTGCCGCCTCCCAGTAGGAGCTGCTGTGTAGCGTCGGTACTATCAGATGCCTTGTGTGCCCTGGAACCCAGCTCTGATTGCAGAAAGGACCTTTAGCAGCCGCTTTTCTTCCACCATGTTTTGTGACAGAAATCTAGCTATACAGGCCTGTGGCTGTGGCAAGTCCTCATGGCTTGCATGGTGGCTCCGGGAAACACGACTTCCCATTGTTCTCGGTGAAAGGAGACAGTAGGAGGTAGAGCTGCTCTTCCTTGCTCAGAATGAGAATCAAAAGCACTCATTACGTTGTAGGCATTGAGCAATATCATGTTGGGCTGTGTGGGAAGCTAAGAGAATCTTCAAAAGTAAATTCAGTATTTATGTACTTGTCCTACCGGAAAATATAGAAAGGACCTTAAAACTCAGGTGACGAGAGAGATACAGACAAGGATTTGGCCTTCCCCAGCCAGGACCTCAGGCTCTTTTCGAGACATCCATGAGTGATCATTTTACCATTTTATTATTAAAACAAGGTAGGCCATGCTCAGGGATAATAAATCTATTTTAATAACATTACTTTAGACAACTATTTGTACATGTATTTAAAGGTAACTTTCAACCCCTGGGCTCTGTTACAAATTGGATACAGAGCCATCCTGGCCAGGAAGTAAGCAACGCCGTGGACATCAAAAATCTGCAAATCCTGTCTGAAGAGGAAGATTATTTTACATGGTGTTGGGAAAAATAACTAAGCATTTGATTGTTTCATTGTATTCCTGTACACTGATTTTGATTTAATGGCTCAAATTAAACAAATATAGATTTCATATATACAAATATATCATGTATAGATATATCTATTTCCAAAGGATAACTCTGTCCAGTTTGACTCTGCATGCACGACGCACACCTGCTGCATTTTGACTCCGCTCCCCAGTGCTGCCCTGGCTTTCCTCCCTTGACAGTGATGGAACGTCACGGGTCAGGGATGAGGCACACACAACAAAGGCCACTGCACAGGCCAGTTAGCTCCCAGGGCCAGTTCCGCTCTGCTCTACGTGCTTTGGGTAACAGAATTATTGCTATTCACTAGTAACCTCCAGAGAGAAGAGGTGGGCCACTGGGACCCTGTGTGCCAAGTAAGCTGGGCGCCGCCAGAGCCTGGAGGAGTGGGGGTATTTCCGACATCTCATGATTTTTTAGGGGCATGCGGAGATATTTAGGCTCTCTAGGCAACCTTAAGATCATTTATTTTTGAAATTTAGAAATATAAAACAATAAAAGTAATGGGAGCTGTCCGTGACACAGTGTGGAAAATGAAATTGTTAGGAGCTGAAATAATGTGCTAAGCCATGTGGTTTTAGAGCCTAAGGCTTAGGGTCGTTTCCACACTGTGGGCCTTGCCTGTTGGGGGCAGTGGCAGACTTATGAATTCTAGAACCAGCTTCACGTAAGTGAAAGGGTCTTTCACTAGCCTTCGCTGCACTGTAGCAATTAAGTTGACATGGTGGCACTGGGCTTTAGCTGTCAAGAGCACAGGTAGCAATCCTCAGGTCTAACAGGAAACTATACTCCCAAGTGGCACCGCTGACAGGTATACCCTTGGGTGGAAAAAAAAAGGTGTCGTTTGGCATGGAGACAGAAAGTAAGTCATAATAGGCACAAAGTCAAAAGGCAAAGATCAAATAAACGGCCAAAGTTACCACCCAGCAGGAACAAACACAATCCGCACCACCTACATATGCCACGTAGGCGGAGAGAGGGCAATTTTTCTGCAGAAACTCCAACCTAGTGTTGGTAGTGAGGAGGAGCCAACAGAGAACACGTGGCAGGCCCAGGGGCGCTCCCAGTGGTGTCTGTCTGGGGCCCATGCCATATACATAGTGGGGCCGGGGCCAGGTCACAGGGCGGTGCTCTCGGACTCTTCCTCCGAGTCCCTCTTCTCCGTCACTGAGTGTCGCCGCACGTGCTCTAGAGGACTGAGGCGGAGTGTCGACCCGAGCTCGACGTGGATGGAGGGGACATCAAAGTGGACAAGATCTGCAAGAGGTCAGAGAGAGAGAGAGGTGACTGAGAAGGAGCTTCCGGCTAAGAGGACCCTGATGGCAGGCAACAAAGCCAGCTTTGGGACACGTGATGGGCTGACTGGCTGTCGGAGAATGGCATCACTCAAGCTCACTTTTCATATTTTGTCTTTTGCAAGAAAGGATCGGGATCAAGGTCAGGAACCCTTTGCTTCTAACTCAAGTCTGAAAAATCAAAGTATCTAGATTGGGCTGGAGTAGTTCAGAGAGGCTCTCACAGCCTCTGCCCGGGCTCATACGCGCTCTTCTGTCCAGTCCGAGTGAAGGGCACAGTCCAGCGACAATCCCTCATTCTCTGACCTGAAATCTCAGGGCATTTTGCCCTGGTTGGTGGTTGGTGGAGGCTGGGGTGGGGGTGGGGACTGGCTCCCCAACTGCAGAAATTCATCTGCCTTTTGACTTTGTGCCTATTCATCTGTTCAACCAGGAGAGCTGTTTGCCTGAAGGTGCATTTTATTAGGGCTTCCAAAGGTCATTCTTGTTAGAAAAAATTCTATGAGGATGTTCTTGACGTAACAGCTGCAGTGTGTTCGGGGAGTCTGCGGGTTTGGGAGGCAAGTATCTAAAGCCAGCAGGTCAGTACACGAAAGGCCATGGCGGGGGACAAATCTATGCCGAGTTTTTCCAACCCCTGAACTGGATCTTCATTACGTAATTTCCTCATCTTGCTGTCAACCTAGGCCCAGCTGCATCCATACCTGGGTCAGACTCGGGTCAGTGGTTTCACTGGGGAGTGTTTTGTAAAACATTCAGACTAAGGAATACTACAACAAGTGGACACACATCTGGACACCACCCTAAAAGACAAACACTTGGGACAAAGGGCCTTCTCTGCCCTCCCTTGATGATCCTCTTCAGAGACAGATGGGTGCCTACATCTCTGAGCTTTGAGCTACGACAGCTGAGTTATGACACTTGCTACCACTTCCAGGTCCCAGAGGACTATTAGGGGCTCTGGGTCCCATCCCATCCCCTTCCTCCTGGAACCCACTTGCCTTGTAGCCTTTGCTCTAAGCTGTGCTACTGCAAATTCAAAAAATCCCATTTTTTGCCATACATGGAGTCTGATCTGAACTAGTTTCTTACCTTAGCAGTAGGATGGGACTAAGAATGGGTGATGATGGTTTCGACAAGACAATACGGAGAGCTGCTCGGGAATTCCAGCCCACAAGCGGCTGGAGGTAGCTCGGAGCCGGGAGCGCATTTAGGAGGGAGCCCACACGCTAACACTGGACTTGAGAGCCTCTGGGCTTTTGTGGGTGGCAGTGCCTTTGGCTCATGACTGGAACTTATCCCTGCATCCCAGAGGCTTAGGTTTAGGAGGGCTGGGGGTGGGGGGGTGGGGGGAGTGTTACTCAGGCTGTTCTTACTGAGGCGACTCGATGGCACCTGGTATAAATACTCTGCAAATATGTTGAGCTGGACCAAGATCTGGCTGGTCACACACACTGGGCAAGAACAAGCTCACAGTGACTTCTAGTGCTGTGGATTTTTGACGTGCCCAGTTGTCTCGGCCCAGAGGAAGGCACATTAGGTCTTGTGTTTCACACTGGAAAGTGAAGCCACAGCTCAGCCCACAGTGGGGATGGTGTCAACTGCATTAGGTACTCGCTAAACAAAGATGTTCAAGACAAAAGTCCCCTGGATTCTAGGGACAAGTCTTTAGCAAGTAATCCACTGATACAATGTTCAGGGCTGGGAGCTGGTGATGCAGCAACCTTAATGCACCTGCCTTACATATGTAAGGCCTAGGATCAATTCCTAGCACTCCAGGCAAAAATAAGGAGGGTGGGTGGGGATCAGGGTGTGGAACAGGCCCGTTTCCCTCAATTCTAAGCCCAAAATGAAGGAGGAGCTGAGACCGGGTCATTCTAGTGGGAGACCAGAGCTCGGCTTGTCTGCTGGCTTCTCTCCTGATCCTAAAGAAACAGGGAAACCTCAGAGGGGGAAAAATCTGAGATCCCAAGAAGGCAGATGTGTTCCTGGATCCAGACTTTCTCACTGGGGCCAGAGAAGGTGGGAGAGTGCAGCCGGCATGCGGGCGGTCTAAGCCACATGCAGACAGTGGAGCAGAAAGCTGTGCCTGGCTAGCTAGGGGCTGGTCAAGGAGGAGAGGCCGGGGCTGCTTACCCTGAAAATCCCCTCACACGTATCCAAAACTGCGTCACTCATGTCACACAGCTGCAAGAACACAATGATAGGATTTGGAGAAAGGAATAAACACGATGAAATAAGAATGTAACAAAGTCATGCCAAGTATCACAGTCAGGTAGGCCACGGCAGGTCACTACGGTTTAACACTGGCTCAGAGACCTACTGTACACACTGGACAGAATGACAACTTGCAGCTAGAAACATGAAACAAAACAGGTGTGTGGGGTGGAGTGGGCTACTCCAGTGGTTGAAATTCTTAAACTGCACAGTGGAAAATAACCTTTTCCCAGGGCCTTATGGTCCCATGTTCTTTCTGTAGCCCACTTTGGTTTCCCGATTCCTCCTCCTGTTACCATCTATTTCTCCTGAGGGGTTGTCTCTGTTTCTACTGCTGTCAGTGTTGACATCACTCTGCCCTAGCCCTGGGAAGCTGGAGAAGTACAGAGCCTGAAGCCTTGCGAGCAGCCTCCTGACCTGACAGGGTGACCTCAAGCTTGGGACTGAGGAGACGCCTGAAGGCAGGGAGGCCTGTGCGCCCATGAAAGGCTCAGCACACACACCCAGGAACGGTCAGTGGTCATTCATTGCTCAAGGAAACGGTTCCTGAATTTTTTTTTTTTTTTATAATTTCCAAGGTAGAAGCTGGCAGCTATACCTTCCACATTTCTTATCCAAAAATAGAGAACTGGATAGTTGCTTCCTGAAATATTTAAATCTTACGACCTGTTATAAAACCTCAAGTTGCACCACTCAGAGAGAGCAGGGCGCCAAACCAGTTCAGCCCTCATAACCAAGGGAAAAAGAGGTCACTCTCAAAGAAGGTTCTGGAGATACAATTACAGCACCCCTGAGAAATCCTGGTGCACCTAGAACCTAGGAGTACACTGCTCGCTGGGTCGTGGTTGGTATGTGTATGAGTGTGTGTGTGTGTGTGTGTGTGTGTGTGTGTGTGTATGTACACGTGTTCCATCCCTAGCTATCTCGCCTTCTACTTGGGTCCACACTAGACAGTTCAGCATGGCCTGCTGCCTGGTGAAAGTGTCGACTGGCCCTAGTCTATGGGCGCCCAACACTGCCTTCCTGAGAAGGAAAATGTCATCATGACTTAAAAAATTTAAATTTTTTATTTTTTGGGTTACACCCAGCAATGCTCAGGGGTTACTCCTAGCTCTGCACTCAGGGATTACTCCTGGCGGTGCTCGGGGGACCGTATGGGATGTCAGGGATCGAACCGGGTCGGCCAGGTGCAAGGCAAATGCCTTACCTGCTGTGCTATCGCTCCGGCCCCATGACTTTATTTGTATTTATTTATTTATTTATTTACTTATTTATTTATTTATTTATTTATTTATTTATTTATTTTTTGGGTCACACCCGGCAATGCTCAGGGGTTTCTCCTGGATCTGCACTCAGGAATTACTCCTGGTGGTGCTCGGAGGACCATATGGGATGCGGGGATAGAACCCGGCCGGCATGGGCCAGCGGCGTGCAAGGCTAACGCCCTACCCGCTGGGCTATCGCTCCGGCCCCAGCGCGCCCCATGACTTTAATGGCCACTAAAAACTGCCTCGAGTTTCTAATATGTGATAAAAGTAAGAAAATACTGTTAATGTCCTCTTTTTCCAATCATAAATTGGGTTTTGCTAGCTATACATGTCTATAATTTAATGCTTACACATTTTTGGGGGAGAAAAACATTTTTTTTTTTTTGCTTTTGGGGTCACACCTGGCAATACTCAGGGGTTATTCCTGGCACTGCACTCAGGAATTACTCCTGGCAGTGCTCAGGGACCATATGGTATGCTGGGGATCGAACTTGGGTCAGTCGCGTGCAGTGCAAATGCCCTACCCACTGGACTATAGCTCCGGCCCCAACAATTTCATCATTAGTGATAAGTTTAAAGCTACACTAACAGAGTTGTGGGCTTGCTCTATTAACTCCCAGGACTGGAAGAATATGCATCTTTTTTTGACACAGAACACTCCCTAAATCTATATATGTGTTTTTCTAGAGAGGATTATTTATTAGGGAAAAGGTGTCTTTGGTTCTAAGCTCTCTTCAAGATCAGGACCGCACCTTTCCAGATGCTAAGGCCGGAGTTATAGTACAGCAGGGAGGGCATTTGCCTTGCACGGGCCAACCAGGGTTTGAACCCAGCATCTCATATGGACCCCCAAGCACTGTCAAAAGTAATTCCTGAGTGCAGAGCCAGGAGTAACCTTGAGTTACATCACCAGGTGTGACACAGAAAGCCCCCAAAAAAAAAAACCAAAACCAAAAACCAACCCCAAACCCCAAAAGTGTTAGATTCTAGTCAGCAAAGTCTCAAACCCCTCACCCTGACTGTGCGGCCAGCCATCCTGCATTTACAATGCTGTTCCCCACCTTCCCTGAATGACTATTCCAAAGGACTCGGGACACTCAGGCTTCCCAAAGAAAGCAGGGAATCAGAGCCCCAATACTCCTATGCATTTACAGGGGAGAAATCCAGAAGCCGTAAGAAGCCTCTTTAGTAGCATTCTTCAGCCAAAGTTCCACCAACTTCCCAGTCTGCAGGTGTAGATGGGCCGAAAACCACTGGTCTTTGGATCAGTGCAGGACACAACCCACAGACAATGTAGAGCATTCGAAGAATGCAGCTCTACAGGCCAGCCGGGATGGTGGTGCTGTTTTCTACAGGCTTTCAGGTACGTCTAAGGAGACCACATTGCAAGCACCTGCACAGCCATCCCATGGGCAGCGGCCTTGCGGGCCAACCAGGGTTTGAACCCAGCATCTCATATGGACCCCCAAGCACTGTCAAAAGTAATTCCTGAGTGCAGAGCCAGGAGTGCAGGCCAGTTAACTGGCCACACCACTAACATTCCTTCCACATGGCACTTGGCTACGGTGCATGGAAAGGTGGGAGAGAGCAGTGGTTTGGTTACCTGTAGACATGCTTTCCCCAGGGGACACGCCATCTAGCATGGGGTGCTCCGTGGACTGTGGACTAGAGGCTGAGAGGTTTACCGTGGGAGGCTGAGGCGGCGGCAGAGTGGGTCTCTGTCGGGGTTTAGGGGTGGGTCGCGATTTGGTTAAAGTGCTTGCAAAAGCGGAAGGAGAAGCCAGGGAAGGAGCCGCCGCTGGGGAGGCGGGCCTGATGCCAAGGAGTACCCTTGAGGGTAACTCAGTCCATAGGGTGAAGGGGTGCTGGGTGGGGTTGGGGACAGGCTGAGTGGGGAAGGCTGGCTGGCAGACTGGTCAGCCATAGCCCCTGGTTGGCCAAAGGGACCTTGGGTGGAATTGGTGCCAGCTTCTTGGAAACTGAAAAAGAAAACAACAACAAAACACAAGGTTGTTAAATAAAGGCAGAGTGTGAGGTCTGTTAGCACACCCTTCGCACCTCCTACCCTTATCCCCGTAACACCCACATCTCTTGCCACATTGAGAGCAACCAATACAGTAAAACTCAATAAATAACCTAGAACTGCAAGTTTCCACATCTTCCCATCTGTTAACTAATTTTTTCCTCTTCTCTGGATGTCTTGACATGATCTAAACATATATACACGAACTATCCTTCCAGCCAAGAGGAGACAATTTCTCATCCACGGACTGATTTTCTGAGATTCAAGGTTCTAAGGAAAGTGAGTCATAACACAGGATGCAACAAAGGACAAATAGTTCAAGAGATAATGGTGACCGTGGGCACTGGGGCTTCCCTCAGATACGGAAACTGACTTTCGGCTGAGCCTTCCCAATGGTTCTTGGCTCCTGTAATAGCAACAACTGACCAAGTGCTCGGGCCACAGAATCAAGTGCTTTCAGTGCTCTAGAGTCTTTCTCCTTGGCCTCAGAGCTGCTTTTCCTTCAAGAACTGTAAACCCTTGATGTAGCTCTGTACATTCTACTGCACTTTCCTAAGTAAATCCTTGCTCCCAAGCCCCTACTTGTCTTCATTTCCTTTCTGTTTGATCATGCTCAAAAATGACAAAGATATAATTACTTTAAGCTCAAACAATTAACAGAGTCCATTAGTGTAATTTTTTTGTTTGTTTTTGGGTCACATCCAGCAATGCTCAGGGGTTACTCCTGGCTCTGCACTCAGGAATTACTCCTGACAGTACTCAGGGGACCATATGGGATGCTGGGATCGAACCCGGGTCAGCCGCATGCAAGGCAAACGCCCTTCCCTCTGGACTATTGCTTTGGCCCCTATGGCAAATATTTTAAGTTATCACTAAACAGTTAAACTTAAGTGTGGGCTGTCTATGGATAGCACTAATTCTATAGAAACTGTCTTTGAGTTCTTCAAAGGAAGCAGCAAAGATTCTTCTCTCACCCATGGCATAAACAGCCTGGTCATGTGTTGCTTCCTGTACTTCCCCGACTCCCTGTAACATGTGGCAGGTGGATGATGCCATTCTGGGCCCCACACCTGTGAGTTCATATTTGCATCTGACCTGTGTGCCTGGGGAAATTTGTTTACATGCAATAGCAAGAACAATATACTCTCTCTGTTCTATAATCATTAAAAGGTGTCACATACGTAAAGTACCATGTAATCATGGCTTATAATAAATTTGCTTCACAGGTCAAATTTCCCAGAACTGTCTACTAAAGTGCATGATGGCCAAGTGGTTGCTTCAGTCACTGTTCCACTGGAGAGCTATCAGTGCTTGCACATGTCTTCTCTTAAAGGGAGAGAAGAACAGGAATGTTACCATGATTTCTGTGATGACTGTGAACACACTGGGTAGTGAGAGAAACAGAACATGATGTCAACCCTTTAATATATGTTCTGTAATCCATGGTCTGGAGGGGAAGGAAAAGAGAAAGAGAGAGAAATGGAAAGAAATCAAGAACCTGCCATGGAGCAGGGCTGGGGGGGGGGGGGCCGTTGGTGGTGGGAGATGGGCACTGGTGGCGGGATGGGTGCTGCAACACTGTTTGACCAAAACCCAAATATGAACTTTTTAATTGTATATCTTTGTAATTTTAAAAATAAAAAATTAAAAAATTAAAAAAAAAAAAAAAGAACATGATGTCAAATTGTGAGCACACTGCCAAACAATTAAGGGGGTCCAAAAACATGCTGAGTATCCACTAACTGGCAGTGTTGAGGGTAGAGAATGCTGTAGGTTTCAAATGGTGTCTCTGAACTACTGACTGTTTTTGCAAAGTCACCTGAACCCTTTTAGGTAGCAGTCCCTAAAATGTCAAATATTCTGTGAGAATCAAAATGGCCAACCTGTGGGGCGGAGCAATAGCACAGCGGGGTAGGGTGTTTGCCTTGCATGCGGCCAACCTGGGTTTGATCCCCGGCATCCCATATGGTGACCCGAGCACCGCCAGGAGTAATTCCTGAGCGAAGAGCCAGGAATAATCTCTGAGCATTGCCAGGTGTGACCCCCCAAGAAAATGGCCGACCTGTGGACCGGAGCAATAGCACAGTAGGGAGGGCACTTGCCTTGCACAGAGCTGAACCGGGTTCGATCCTCGGCATCCCATATGGTGAACCGAGCACTGCCAGGAGTAATTCCTGAGTGCAGAGCCAGGAGTATCTCCTGAGAACTGCAAGGTGTCACCCAAAAAGAAAAAAAGGCCAACCCGGGCTAGTAGAGCAGCTAGGGCATTTGCCTTCCATGCAGCTGCCTGGGTTTGATCCCTGGTGCTTCATAAAGTTCTCCAAGATCCGCCACCAGGAGTGATCCCTGAGTGCAGAACCAGGAAGCAAGCCCTGAGCACTGCCATTTTGCCACCAAACACAAAAAAAAAACAAAACAACAAAGCCAAAATGGCCAACCTGCTTCTGGTATTGGAAAGTAAGTGGACTGGCTTAAACAGGAGCCTTTACCTCACTGTACAAAGCTCTGGGTTTGCCATCATCCTGCCGTATACGGTTGGGGGGGGGAAGCATTCATGATTTTATAAACAAAGATGTGCCCAAGAGCTTTATTATTTCAGGTCATCACGTCTGAAAAGGCTCTACTTTTGCTTTATTACATTTCCTGTGTCTGACAGAGGTCTACACATAGTAGGACATTTTCTACACATAGAGAAATTTTCCACTAAGCCCCACAGTTCGAAGATCCACACAAATTAAAGGAACTGAGTTTGTGGCACAGCTGTAGCTATCTCTGTTCTGAGACCAAGGTAGAGGAGAGCAGTGTCGTACCTTTCCGGAGGGTGTGAGGGCTCTGGTCTGCGGGTGACTGGCAGGGACTGGCACTCAGCTGTGTCCCTGGTTGCATCCCTGCACTGGGTGTCCCCTGGCTGGAGGCCAGACTTCCCTAGTTGACCAGATCCTGGAGAAAGTTCCTTGCTTTTAGAAGTGCTGAAACGTAGCGTACAGAACAAAAGAAAAACCCTGAACTCAGACAACTGTAGCAACAGCTTTGAGGGTCACATTTCCAAGTGTTGTTTTTGGTCAGGTCAGTCTGACCCAGCTCTGGTCTGCGTCAAAGATGCTCTCGGCGGTGACTGTCACTTTTGGAGTCCTTAACAGCTGGGACTCCATGTCCACTGTGCCCTCCACCTGGGACTGCAGGTCCACTACGCACTGGCTCTCAGCCCCTTTCATGTTCCTGAATTCTTTTCATGAGGAAACAAGAACAACGCAAGGCTGTAATGGCAAACGTGATCTAAGTACAATGACCTTCCCCATGTCAAAGAATATGGCGAAGGCTACATTTAAGGTAAATTCTCTCTGATGGGATTCAAGGCAGGACCCCCACCCCCCCACCCCTCCTACCCTGGCACATTATTCTAAATTCATTTTTAAGAAAGAGAGAGCAAATAGATGTTTACCACACCTTTGTGTTTGAGATGATGCAAGAAACTAAATCCCTGTATGGGAAAGATCACCCCTTCCCCCAATAATAGAAGGGCAGGAGGCAGAGACCATATGATGCTATATCAGCAGAGATAGGAAATTAAGGGGTGAGAAAGTTATACTGATAAACACAGTTACTTCTTTTCTCATCTACAAATTCAAACATTTTCTTCTCAGTTCTTTATAATGTATATCATATTATGTATGAAAGACAAATGCTTTGGTCACCTACCTGGGTTGCAGATTTCTGGCACCCATATACATATGAAATTTAATTATTTTTCATCCTTTTAATATGTCTTATAGCAATTTAAATATTAGACCAGCAAAATGAACCAAGAGAGATAGGAAGAAATTTTCCCTTCCCCTTCATTCTTCTCCAAACAAATTTTATATTCATGCAATTTTCCAAGGGAAGATGCTATTTATTTCATTTTGAAAACCACAGGAACAATTTCTTTCTCTATTCTGTTAATTAAAAATAAGAACAACAGGGGCCGGAGCGATAGCCCAGCAGGTAGGGCGTTTGCCTTGCATGTGGCCGGCCTATGTCGGCCTGGGTTCGATCCCTGGCATTCCATATGGTCCCCGAGCACTGCCAGGAGTGATTCCTGAGTGCAGAGCCAGGAGAAACCCCTGAGCATTGCCGGGTGTGACCCAAAAAAGCAAAAAAAAAAAATAGGAAGAACAAACAGAAAAATTCCCTGCCTCACTCAAGTTGATCGAGAATGTTTTTCACTATTCTTCAGGTTGAAGATCTCTAGAAACGCTGGATTATATCACACCTGTCCTCCATCCATCCTGATCATAATTAAGAGTGAGGCAAACACAGAAAAACAAAAATATAAAATAGGAAAACAATATTTTGCTTTCTCTGGAGTGGCAGACCCAGACTTTCTTTTAGGATAGACGGGATCTGTCTGCAGAATCTAGAGACTATGAGTTCATCCTTATCCCCCGAACCCCCAGACACCTGACACAGTTCCCCACCATCAAACAATCTACCTACTTCCTCTCTTATCTGCAGCTGACCCACTGGAGAGAGGTGGGCATTTCCCTTGCAAATGGCGGACCCAGGTTTGACCTCTGGCATCTCATATGGTCCCCTGAGCACTGCCAAGAGTAACCCTTGAGTACTGCCAGATGTTACCCAGGACCCGAAATAAATGAATAAATAAAAGCTTAATGCTTTAATGCTTAATGGATGAGGCACTGTTACATATATATGAGGAAGGTTACATGTTAGTTTTGGGGACACAGGGCTTGGTCATCCAACTGGGATGTCAGAGGCAAGAAGCAGAGCCTTAAGTTATCATTAATGCCAAGCAGATGAGCAGGAAGCAGAGACTGACCAGGCAAGTAGGGAAGAGCCCTAATGGGAAACGGGCAGATTCCGGCAGGCTGAAGGCAGAGTAGGCCTGCTGTCATCAGGGAGTGGTCGCACTCCTCAGGGGAGTGGACACCACCCTCAGAAAGTGGACGTCATCCTCAGGGGAGTGGACGTCATCCTCAAGGGACTAGGAGCTGTAACAGGAATCTAGCAACTGAAGAAATCACTGTAAGGGCCAGAGAGACAGTACTGAAGGTAAGGTGCTTCCCTTGCACGTGGCTGAGCAAGTTCAATTGCCAACATGACATATGGTCCCTGGAGCCTGCCAAGAGCGAGAGCCAGTAGTAACCCCTGAGCACTACCAGGTGTGGCTCTAACTCCTCCCATCCTGGAGGGAAAGAAAAAGAAAGAATCAACTGAGCTGCAAATATCCAGAAAACAAGAAAAGGAAAAAAAACATCTGCTTGTGCTGGGAGAAATTCAGGTAGGTGGAGAAAAGGAGTTATGCAGAACAAATAAGATTATCAATACCTGGGGCTGGGAAGGCAGTAGAGCAGGGAGGGTGCTTGCCTTGAATGTGGCCCATCTAGTTTTGATGCCCAGAAACCCAAAAGCTCCCTCAAGCACCGCCAGGAAGGAGTGAACCCTGAATGAAAAGCAGTAGGTGTGGTGCCCAAACAAACAAAGATGTGCCCAAGAGCTTTATTATTTTAATTAAAAAATATTATTTCAAATTTTATTAAAAATTTTATTCTAAAAATTTTTATTATTTCAAATAAAAATAAATATAAAAATATTACCAATGCTGGAGATCAGAGGTGACTACAAGTGTATGCCAACCGCACGGCAGAGCCTGGCAAGCTACCCGTGTCGTATTTGATATGCCAAATACCAGTAACAATTATAGACCTCATTCCCATGACCTGATGGAATGGTTTGAGGCTCTTTATGTTCCTGGAGCAATCAGATGCCCTTGGGCTCTACTTGCATGAGACAGGTCATATGGAGATGTTACTGGTGCCCGCTCGAGCAAATCGATGATGAACGGGAAGACAAGTGACAAGACAAGTGATACCAATACGTTCCCAAAATGACAAAACTGGTTACCCAGGAAAAAGGGTGGTATAAGAAGTGCAAAGCCCTGGTGTAACTTTCTAAACATAGGAGTCAATAATATTTCAGTCTTCACGTGATTCTGCAGGGCCAGCTACCCATAACTCTCTTGGAACACCTTCAGGACTGAAGGAAACCATTCTATCTGCTGTAATATTGTTCTGGCCAGGGAAAAAAAGCTCCTTTTTCTTGCATTTTGGGTCACACCGGCAATGCTCAGGGGTTACCCCTGGCTCTGCACTCAGGAATTACTCCTGGCAGTGCTCGGGGGACCATATGGGATGCCGGGGATAGAACCTGGGTTGTCAGTGTGCAAGGCAGATGCCCTACCCTCTGTACTATCGCTCCAGACCCTCGTAGAAAGATTTTATAAGTCAAATATATATTGGAACCAATCTCATTTATTTATAAGAAACAAGGATGCTGCCCCCAAAGGCCTAATCATTCACACCAGCAAACCTAGTCAGCTGTTTCCCAATTCTCTGCTCTTTCTCCAGAACTCGAGCAGACATACTGTGCGTCAGCTTTTCACAGCCCCATCTGTCAAGCTGACCCTGACCTGGAAAGATCAGTTAAGTCGGGGCTATTGTTACACTCTATTAATCCAAGAAGATCCAGCGTCTTCCTCCCCCAACTCCATAATTGCCCCTTTCCCCTTTGTCATTTCTCCATTTCACTATAGAAAGAAGCCTTCCAGTCATTAAGGGAAAAATGGAGGCCTGAAATCCTCTCAGATGGGGTACAAGTACTTTTTATTTTGGGTCACACCCAGCATTGCTCAGGGGTTACTCCTGGTAGTGCTTTGAGGACCACGTGGGATGCCGGGATAGAGCCCGGGTTGACTGGTACAAATGCCCTCCCCTCTGTGCTATCACCCTGGTCCTTGATTGGCACTTAGTTTTGAATTTACCTAGCTTGTACATTCAGGCTAGGATAATTATAATGGCATAGAAAGGATGAGTCGGAATAATTGGAAGAGGGAATGCAAAAAGCTTAAAGGGGAAAGCCTCGATCACTCTTAACCCCAGAGTATAGGGAATAGGGAGAAGGAAAGAAACAGGTAGTGGGGAAGAGACAGATGAAAAGCAATGAGGGTGGGGGTGGCAGTGGCAGAGGTCATGGGGTGCACTGGGTGTTAAGGAATGATCGAGCGAAATATCCAAACCAGTCACCCATGCTAAAATCATGTGACTCCACAAGTGTGGGAGTCAGAGGCTAGGTAAGACAGAAAATGGAACAGTATGCTAATAATTGTTGAAAGTGCTAATACCAACCTAGAACTGAGCATTAAATACAGGCAAAAAGATACACATGACAATCTTTTATGTATGTACTGTAATCCACAATGTGGAAGGGAAGGAAAAGAGAAAGAGAGAAAGGGAAAGAAATAAAGAACCTGCCATGGAGGCAGGCTAGGGGGGGGGGGGAGGGAATCGGGGACATTGGTGGTGGGAAATGGGCACTGGTGGAGGGATGGGTGCTGGAACACTGTATGACCGAAGCCCAAATATGAACATCTTTGTAATTGTATATCTCATGGTGGTATAATACAATACTTAAAAAATTAAAAAAAATAGACTTGCCCAAGTTCATAAACCAAAAAAAAAATCATGTGACTCAAGCTTACTGAATTTGTAAAGGTGCCTATCAAGATTGTATGGCGTGTGTTGGGAATGCAGGGGGCGGGGTTTGGATAGGAGAGGGAACCTGGGGATGTTGTAGAGGGAAATTGATAGTGGTGGAGGAACTGGTGCTAGAATACTGTATGTCTAAAAGTCAACTATGAGTAACTATAAATCACAGTGCTTTAATAAGAATATACTTAAAAACACAAAGGGGGAAATAGAGTTGGGGAAATTTGCTTCCTCACACATTTTAGCAGGTTTCCACTTGATGTGTTTGCTTGGGATACTGTTCTCGGCCAGGCTGGGCTTTCTCTGATCCTCTGAGGAACTGTACATGGCCACGGAAGGCTTACCTGGTGCCAAATCGACGCAGAAAGCCAAGCATGAATTCTTCGAAATGGGGTGTGGGAAATGTCTATATCCAAAAGACCTCACTCAAATGGGTGCAATAACCCAGGCATCCCGTGCACCCAGCCCACACCCCAGGCTTACCTGGTTCGCTCAACCCGGGCTGGAGGCCCAGGCTAGCTGGACAAAGTGAGGGCACTGCAGGGCCTTCAGGGGACTGCTCCGGAAGGGGAGACGGCAGCGGGGCAGCAAGCTCGGCCGGCGGGGCAGGAGGCTGTATGGTGGGCGGGACGCAGGATGTTTTCCGGCCAGCAGAGGAACCTCTTCGAGCTACCCACGAGGTGTCCATGACCCTCACGCCCATGCTGGCGAGGGATACAAAGACACCTGCTTACCTACATGTGCCGGGTGACAGGTGCCCTCCCCACGAAGCAAACACATTCAAGCACATCTGTGTTAGAACAGCGGTACAGCCTTAGCATCCTTCTGGCCCCAGAACAGCGAGCATGGCAAGGGTGGCTGCTCCGGGCGGCCTGGGAGCCAGTGACTCTGGCACAGCGGGCTGCCTCCTTCCACACTTTTACTCCCCAAAGCCAGCTGGCCTTAGGCTAACTGGCTGACAGCTGGCCTTAGGCTAACTGGCCCCAGGTGTGGACTCCAAGCTTCCCAGAGCAGAACGTTTCCTCTCTGGAGGCGCTCACTACTCCACATTGGGTAACAGAGATGGGTGGGGCAGGGGTTGACAGCATCAGATGAGAATGTGAAACCTGACCGGTAGGACAGCACTAAAGAACCATCTTCCTTTTGTTCCTCCGGGTCTAGAGCACACGACCTGGTCAGGCCCCCTGCACTGACCCTGGCTAACCTACCACATCTGCAGGCCGGACCCACTTGGCTGCCAGGCAGGGAAGGGGGCTGTCATGCCTATGGTCACTCCCAGCTCTACTTTTGTCTCAGTGATAGTAACACAGTCAGCTTCGAGTAAATCTGCCAAGCAACCAAACACGGCACATTCACCTTCGCAGAGCCACTATGGCATAGCTCACTTAGTTCTATATAATGGAACATGGCCTCATGGCTACCAAAGGATACTGTACCTTTGAATTTTCCTAAGGCTGCAGGGACAGAAACATACAGACATTAGTGTCAAAAAGATATGCCTTCCTTCCTCTTGTCAGAGGAAGGAAGGTCAGAGTTTCAGGGGCTTGTATTGTGCTATTAAATTATTTCAGCATTACTGATCGTCTGCTGAGAGGGACTCTTCTATTTAGATGGATCAAAATTATATCTGTCTAAGCATACAGGTAAAAAAAAGGAGCAGAAGTACTGATATTGATGTATACAGGGACAGGAGGGGAGAAAGACAAAAAAAAGTGTCAATGGAAATAATCATCTGCTCGGTTCTTAAGTTGGGTGAATCAGCTCATTCTCTTTCCTCTGGTCTGGAAGATAACTGGTATGTGGTATTAGTCAAGGTCTCTCTTGACAAGCGGGAAAGCTGGTATTTGTATCATTAAGGGAGAAACTAATGTTTCTGCAGGAAGAAAACTAGTCTGGTTTAGGTATGCAGGTTATTGGAATCGTCCTCACACTGTTCAGAAATAAAGAATGATGACATCACACATCCTGCCCACCTCAAAGCTCAGACTTCCACTGAGGTGGAGCAATATTACAAATACAAAGATCCTAGTCTGGAGACTGGTTGCAGCAGGTGAGATTCGGTTCATTAGGGAAGTGTCTCAGAGGGAGCTTCCTCTAAGACGGAGAAGGGATGGGGCTAGCCCTGACACTAGACTATGGGATTCCCAGAGACACATTCATAACTAGAACTATTGCTAGTATTTCTCATCTCTTTGGATGGGCTAGGCAAGTCAATTCAGGGGTGGGGCATCTCTTCAATCAACAAATAAAAAAACCCTCCTAGCAAAGATCCAGAATCACTTGGGGAGGTCTCGTAAAAACACAATCCCTGTTTTTGCTAGAGAGGTTTGGGTAGAAGTATCACATATGGTCTTTCAGCACTGTAATTTATTAGGATGAAAAAGAGTTTCAATATTCCATGCAGAAAAGGGAACTGTTATCATTTAGTCACAATGATTGGCAAGGAAGATAGATATGCAACGCATTTCCCCTGGTTATCAACAGAAGGAGCCCTACGGAGTAAGTCATGCTGTTTCTCTTTCTTACTCTAATAGAGTTCATTTATATCATTTCCACAGTTGTGGAAAGGATATGGGCTTCACCATCAAGGCATTAGTGTCTAAATTCTTCTTTCAGTGACATTTTCTCTCTCCTCTTCTGTTCCTCTCCTCTCCTGCTCAGGTCATGCTCTTGACTCTGATGCAGGGATCATCCCTGGCAGGGCGTGGGACCATACGTGGCACCAAGGATCAAGCCTGAGGTGGCTGTATGTATGGCAAGAACTCTCCCCACTGTACTATTGCTTCAATGACCTTTTTCAGCATTAGTAACCTCAGATACCAGGCCACTTCGTGAACTTCAATTAGCTTACCAGTGGAAGGAGTTAGCTAGGGCAGGGGATAGGGAGTGAGTGAGATCCGTTTCATATTAAAAGCAAAACGTCAGCAGCAATGACAAAAGAGCTGAAGCATCCTGCTTTTATTTCTGTCATCTAGAAACACTAGGCTGTTTTGTCATCTAGAATCACTACTTTCCCAGTGAAATTACTTTCTTATGGGAGGCAGTGAACATGTATCAAATGCTTATTTACATTAAAAATACATAAATCCGTAGAGTGAGCCAAGCACAAACACAACAGCAATGTTCTTAGAGACCCAAAGAACATAATTTCTGAAGCAAATTGGTATAAATAGTACATTTGAGCTCCTGAATACCCAGATAAAATTGAACTCAAAGAAAAATTTGTGATTTCTTATTGCGTACAACATCTAGTGAGAACAGAGAAACTTGGTTTTAGATGCCTTCATAGATGAGTCAAAGGCAAGAAACCAGAGGGCAGAAAGAGCCTCTAAGGATCAAGGGGTTGGAAGTAAGCAACAGGTAGGAGAACAGGGCAGACTCTGAGGTGACTTCAGTCGAGCTTTTCTTCTGGCTTTTCTGTTTCTTCTGGGAAAAGGGGGCAGCGTGAGCCTGCAGTGCCTGGAGAGCTTTCTCTGAGATCAATGCCCACCAGCCCTTTCTTTCATGGCAAGGAGACAAAGACTAGGGGATTCAGAGTATTCACCCTCTCATCCCCAGGATTTGTGTGGGATGATGAATTCTCACTTTGCAAGGTAACCTCCACTGGCTGACAGATAGTCTGACCTGTTGAACTTATTCTAGCCTATGAGGACCTTATTTATTCTTAGCTATACTAATTCTAAGCTAAGGAATTTATTTCTAAGCTATGGAATTTATTCTAAGCTATACTTCATATATATATGTGTGTGTATATATATGTATATATATATATATATATTGCATTTTTCATAAGAGACATAAAACAAGTTCTGGAACAAGCCCAGGTCTACACCTGAGGTTAATACCTCCCATTCAAATACCAAGCATTTCAATAAAGATAATTTACTAATGGTTGAATATTAAGATCAATTTAAATTCCACTTTACCATTAATGGGAGTAGATGGGACTAAGCAACACTCTATGGGTTGTAGTTATACAAAAAGATTCAAACTAAAACAGAGGGGGCAGAGACGGTATAGGGGATGAGGTGATTGCCTTGCATGTGGCAGACTGGGGCACAGAACCAGGAATAAGCCCTGAACACTGCCAGAACAAAAAGAAGAGAGAAGAAGTGGTGAAGGGGGAGGAAGGAGAAAAGTAGTAGTAGGAGGATCCTAAAATGATTTAGATTCAGCCAATGAAGTGTTATACCATGACACATACGAAAAGTGAAACCCAAGACTTTAAAAATTGAAAAAACAACAACTGAGGGATAGTACAGTGGGTAGGACATTTGCTTTGCACCCGGCTGACCCAGATTACATCCTGGGAACTCCATATGATCCCCCAAGCCCACCAGGAATGATCCTTGAGGTTAAGAATAAGCCTAAGACTCTCATCCGTTGTTGGCGGGAATGTCGACTGGTACAGCCTTTTTGGAAAACAATATGGACATTCCTCCAAAGACTAGAAATTGAGCTCCCATTTGACCCAGCCATATCACTCCTGGGAATATACCCTGGGAATCCCAAAACACAGCAGCAACACCATCTGCACTTTTATCTTCATAACAGCACTATTAACAATAGCCAGAATCTGGAAACAACCAGAGTGCCCAAGAACTAATGACTGGATAAAGAAACTTTGGTACATCTACACAATGGAATATTATGCAGCTGTTAGGAAAATGAAGTTATGAAATTTGTCTATAAGTGGATGGACATGGAGAAGCTCATGTTGAATGAAATTAGCCAGACGGAAAAAGGCAGATATAGAATGACTGCATTTATTTGCGTGACATAAATATATATATATGTATATACATACATACATACATACATATATATTATGATACCAATATCCAAGGTCAGGAAAAACATGAGTCAGGAGATCTTGTCAAAGGTGGAATCTACCACAAGTGTGTGGGAGTCAGAGGTCTGTAAGACAGAGACGGGAACAGTGTGCTAATAATCGTCGAAAATGATAAAACCAGCCTAGAACTGAGAATTGAATATAGGCAAAAGATACACTGGATAACCTCTAAAAGTGTAAGAGAAGAAAGAAAGAGAGAGAGAGTGAAAGAAAGAGAGAGAAAAGAGATAAAGAACCTGCCATAGAGGCAGGTTAGGGGAGAGGGGGAGGAATTTGGGTTATTGGTGGTGGGAGATGGGCACTGGTGGGGAATGGATGCTGGAACACTGTATGACCGAAACCCGAACATGAACATCTTTATATTGTATATCTCACGGTTGTATAGTAAAATATTAAAAAAAAAGAATAAGCCCTAAGCATCTCCGGGTGTGGGCCAAACCTCCCTTTCCCTCACCAAAAAGAGACTAGGCTAAGGGATATAGCTCATTGCTATAACCTTTCTCTTGCATGTGTGCTGCCCTGGGTATAATTCCCAGTACTGAAAACAAAAAATTAAGAGATTAAGATTTACCCAAGTCAAAACTAAAAAAAAAAGTTCGCTTTTTGGGGGAATCCCTGTTCACCAGCCCTCTTTCTTCCACTCTTCTTTAGGGCGTATTCTGGAGTTCACTTGTGACTCTCCGGGTGTAGACAGTGTGAATCTCCAACTATGTCAATTCTCTTGAAGTATATGTTTAACCCTCATTTTCTCCGAACTCCCACATAGACCACCCCCGCCTGCCCCACCTTTTTTTGTTTGAATTGAAACCTAAACCCCTCGAAGATCAACTTACAATGTATACCCCTAGAGCTTTATACAGTCACGCCGTCCCTAAAAAATACCGTTCCAAAAATTGAAAACACCGAAATATATAAACCACGATAGCTAAAATCCTTGGGAAAAAAAATGGGGTATCCCTGCCACCTCCAATACACCCTTTCTTCGATAGACAAATATTAGGGAGGAAAGCCTCTTCAACAAGGTGCTGGAAAACAGCTACATGTAAAAAGAACTTACCTCCTCTAACGCGAAATCGCAATGATTCTAACTCACATACATATCTATAAGGTACATAATAGGCGCCTCACACGACAAAAGTATCTTTAAAGAGACACACCACTGACCAAAATGGAAAAATAAACAAAAAATAAAAGCTTCTGCACCTCAAAACGGTGACCAAGATACAGACAACCAGGGAAGATATTCACCCACCACGGAAACCAGGAAATCACACTCCACAAACCAACCCCATCAAAAATGGGAAAAATAACAAACTTCCAAAGAGGCCAAGAAAAGTGTTCTTCTCTTTAATCATCAGGAGATGCAAACAAAACACAATAGTACCATCTCACACCACAGAGCCGGCACACACCAAAACAGCAAGAACAACCAGTCCGTGGGACTCTTCCACTGTTGGTGGAGTGCTGACTGGTCCAGCCCTTTGGAAAACAATATGGGCATTCCTCCGAAACAGATGAGCTCCCATTTCCAAACCGAGACAAACCCACTTTGAATTAAAAAAAAATAAAACTGCAAAAACCATAATAGATACATGTTTTACTAAATTAATTTAATGCAGATTAACCCCTGAAATACCAAAGAGACTTAAGTGATAAACTCTAAACCGCAGGGCTGCCAAATGTGTAAAATCAGAGAACTGGGGTACCTGCTTTAACAATGGGGTGGAGAGGGGTGGGGACTTGGTGGTGGAATGGCACTGGTGAGGATGGGTGCTGATACTGTATTACCAAGAACCTATGATCACCTTTGTAATTGTATGTTTCACGTGGTATAATAAAAATTAAAAAAAAAACTAAAAAGAAAGGGGCCGGAGTAATAGCACAGTGGGTAGAGCATTTTGCCTTACACGCGACCGACCCGGGTTCGATTCCCGGCATCCCATATGGTCCCCTGAGCACCGCCAGGAGTAATTCCCTGAGCAAAGAGCCAGGAGTAAGCCCTGAGCATTGCCGGGTGTGACCCAAAAAAGAAAAAACAAAAACTAAAATGAAAGCACACCAAACAAAAAACACCAAAACATCCTCAACAGAATGGTCAGCTGGTAGATCTCATCCCAAGAACAGATGTCTAAAAAAAAAGGTACACATCACTATATGGGTTAGCTGGGCTGTTTCACTTGTTTGGTTTCTGAAAAATATGATGACCTGGTCAGGATCAGTTTTGGCCAGAGGTTTCTTCAACCTATATGCAGCACGGGAGAATTCTGTAGGTATATGGAAGTTTTCTGAGTTTTTATTTGAGAGATCATGATCATTTACATTTGATAAAGGTCATCTGGGAGATGAAGCAAGAACACCTGGTAGTTCTGAAATTATTCATTAAAGTCATGGACATTCTGGGACTGTTTAGGATGAACTTGGAAGTCAAGAAACAATGGAGGACCCAAAGGAATCATCTGATCAGGGCTGGAGCGGTAGTACGGTGGGACAGTGTTTGCCTTACATGTGGCAGGCCCGGATTAGGCTCCTGGCATCCAATATGGTCCCCGAGCACTGCCAGGAGTAATTCCTGAGTACAGAGCCAGCAGTAACCCCTGAGCATCACCAGGTGTGACCCAAAAAGCAAAAAAAAAAAAAAAAAAAAAAAAAAAGAAATCACTTGCTCATATTCTGATGAAAATCCTAGAAGACTGAGAAGGAACCTACAGTTCCCACCACAGCCTAACTTATACTCACTCAGGGAGGTCAGAATCAGGTATTTTTTATTTCTAGCATAATACCAGTAACAATTATAGACCTCATTCCCATGAGCTGATGGAATGGTTTGAGGCTCTTTATGTTCCTGGAGCAAGCAGGTGCCCTTGGGCTACTCTAGCATGTGATAGGACGATGGAGATGTTACTCGTGCCTTCTCAGGCAAATTAATGATCAATGGGAAGACAAGTGACACAAGTGAAGTGATACTTTCTCACCTCAGGATACAGCAAAAATAAAGTTTTAGCATCCCACTATTCTTAAAAGGTAGAAAGCCTCTAGTATCTTACACTCAGACCTGGCAGCTTGTAAATGTCTTGGGGCAACAGCGTACCTCTTGAAAGCCTATTTTACCAATCTACACTCCAAATTTGAGTGTATTCTTCTCGTGGTATCCAGAATGTCTTACATCTAGGTTTATATCCACACAGGCTAAGCATGGTTTAAAACAAAATGATGGCACATCTTATCCATGATGAAATTCCCTCCTGAGGCTACTGTCCTTGCAGGCTGTCTGCCTTCCTAGCACAGTATACAGAGGACTCAGCCACAATTATAAAGGCAAGTAGCTCTGAGCATGATTCCGATAGTATATGATAACAGTATTTATAATCCCCTAAATTTGGAAGATGATAATGCATGACACAACCCACTTAAGCTTTATAGCATCCAAGAGCATGTTAAAACTCAAAACAGTCATAAACAAAAAAAATATTGGTTTAAATTTGTTGAATATGTGTTCTGGGAACTCTTATATGCCAGATTTTTCTTCCACTAGCACAATGGAACCTTCAGTGGCAATGCCATGAATTCCTCTCAAATATTCTCATTAAACACACCTATTTCAAAAGACGGAGCAGACCAAGGTTGGGGGGGGTGGGTGGGATAAGACCCAAATGCAGAGCAGCTCTCAAGCACGGGCCAGTATGTGCCCTACAGGGAAGACTCCCATGGAGACGGCTCTCTCTGTGGTAACTCTCCTCACAGGTTTGTGTTAGATTGTTTTCATGAATCAGTGCTAAGAAAAATCTCAGCAGAACAGAGCCTCAAGGAGCAAGTCAAGTAACTATAGGCGTATCAGCTTTATAAAAAGTCCAAAAGAGAGCTGCACCCAGTCTTTGGAGCATTAGGAGTCACAGTGACGTAGCCCCGTGGAAGTTATCCACTGGAATCCTCAGGCCTCAGCGAGCCTCACAGATGCTGTTGGAACCTTGCCATCAGGCAGTTCGGGACACTAGAGCATACACCAAAGCCAGGGCAAGAGAGAATCCAGGCCAGCCAGCAAGAATCAGAGCCAGGGGAAGCACATAAGCAAGAAATGCACACAGCAAGGAAAACAGAACGTAAAGCAAGGCGGGGAATGGACAGTCGTCTGCATTAAGCCTTAGGTTAGTAACAGCAGCAAATGCAGGCCTGAGAAGCAGAAACAGAGAGGAACTGGGAGCTCGGATGGAGGCTTAATCTCTCATATCATTTCTATGCTTGCCTCTGGAAGTTTCTTCTGAGCCGTTCACAACCCCATCAGTGCATGGCACATGTCTGACAGATGGTTACGGTCCACATGCACATTTTGTTTAAGGGGCAAGAAAATATAGGCACCTTGGCCAACTTCTTCAAAGGCAGTAGGACTGGCATAAAAATTGTTTTGTTCGACTAAAGGTAAGACTTTGATTGTCAAAAAAAAAAATAGAAGTAGGTGCCAGAGCACTAGTCCATTAGGGAGGGCATTTGCCTTGCATATGGCCAACCTGGGTTCGATCCCCAGCATCCCATATCAATCCCTGAGTCCTGCCAGGAGTAACCCCTGAGCATCGCTGCGTGTGACCCCTAAAAAAGCAAAATCAAAAAATAAAATAAAAAATAGAAGGTATTTGAAAGATTATTCGCTCAAAATCTAGTCTAGATATCACAATAAATAATAATTTTACAAACAAGCATAATACAAGTAAAATGTTAAAATACATGAACAATTTATACCCAAAATTTCCAAGTAGGAACAAAGGAAAGTGCTGAAACATCTCATGTGCTCTGTTCATTGGTCTGGAAGAACGTGCGTTGGCACATGTGCTTTGTCAACATGCAGCACTAATGGGGGAGTTCTGATAATTTTAAAATGGTGAAATTCAGAATAGAATAATTTGTCAGTGACTCTCAACCTTATCATCCGTGACACTGAAATAATACAATGCTTTCAATTCCAGTCCAAGCTAATCAAATATGATCAGAAGATATATGGGTGTGTTAGAAGTTGTAGTTTTCCCCCCAAAGCTTATTCTTGCCAATTTTTGTGTCATAACAAGCCACCTTGCAAACATGGTAGCTTATTTATCTTGGTCACAGCTTTGTGGTCTGGCAGTTTGGCAGGGAATTATTCTAATGCAGCAGTCGCTATGACAGCTGGAGTTGACCTGGAAGCCTCCAAGATAACTAGGAAGTTGAAGGTGACGGTCAACTCAGAGGTCAGGAGGAGGCTGGGACTTCAAACTTTCTTCAAGTAGTTTCTTGTATTCCCACATAGCAACACAGCAAGTCTTTGTCTGACCTAGCTTCTGAAGTCCCAGCATTATTTATGCCATATTCTATTCCTTAAGTCACTGACGCCAATTCCAGTCCTCACTGGTAGCAAAATCAAAGCTTCTGCAGCCACAAAACTGAGCATATGTATCTATAGAAGAGAGACATCTCCGGTGGCTGCTGTAACAACTGCCAGAGGTTGGCAACAACACATAGTTAGTCTTTGATGTTATTAGAGGAAGTCCAAAATTTGTATCACTGGACTGAAATTGAGGGGCCTGCTCTGCTCTTTCCAGAAGCTCTAGGGGAGCTGACTTCTTTCCTCATAGAATTCTTGGTGACTAACATTCTTTTGATACATCTTCAAATATCTGCTCCATCCCCTGTTACCTTCTTATATATGTAATTATATTTAGGGCTAGCTAGCAACTACTATTTTAATCACATTTTTAAACACTTCTTTCCAGAATGAAACATAACTTCTGATTCCAGAATCAAAGTCCTGATTTTTGTTTTTGGGGGGGCACGGGGAGGGCAGTATTTTGCCTACTGCAATCATGAAACCACATATGTGAGTTTCTAATAGCTGTTTTCAATCGGAAAGGTTTCATAATCCCCCAAAGTGACAGGCTTGGGTGGGAGTGTATTGTTTTCTATGACATCTAGGAATATGTCACTGGCAGTGAATTGGTACTTGCCATTTCCTTTAAATTTTATCCAAATTTTCTCTTTTCCACACCATTTTGCTTTTTTACTTTGTTTTTTTTAAAATTTTTTTATTATACCACCGTGAAACATACAATTACAAAGTTCATAATTGGTTCTTGGTAATACAGTATTCCAGCACCCATCCCTCCACCAGTGCCCCATTTCCACCACCAATGTACCCTCCCCCTCCCCCCCCAGGCCGCCTTAATAGCAGGTACCCCAGTTTCCTCTCTTTCTCTCTCTATCTCTCTCTCTGTCTCTGCATCTCTCTCCCTCTTATTTTACACATTGTGGCTAGCCCTGCAGATATTTAGAGTTTATCACTTAAGTCTCTTTGTGTATATTCAGTGGTGAGTTTTAATCTGCCATTACCATTTCCCATATTTAGTAAAACACTGGTATCTATTTATATCCTATTAATGAATGTAGTCATTCTATATCTGTCCTTTTCCTTCTGACTAATTTCACTCAGCATGATAGACTCCATGTCCATCCATTTGCAGGTAAATTTCATAATTTCATCTTTTCTGACAGCCGCATAGTATTCCATAGTGTAGATGAACCACAGTTTCTTTAGCCAGTCCTCTGTTCTTGGGCATTTAGGTTTGAGCAACACCGGGTAGGGCTTAGGTGTTGCTACAAACAGTGCTTAGGGAACCAAGTCATGCCGAAAACGGAAGCCAGGCCCTCCCAATCTAAAGCATGTGCTCCAGTCTTGGGATCTCCCTAGCCCTGTACTTCCATTAAAAAAAAAAAGACTTTATTTAAACATAATATACTGCTCTTAAAAGCAGACAACTTCAATACTTCAGTTTTAATTTTTTTGGTGTTTTAAAAGTACCTTAAGAAACTGAAATGGACAGCAGATATTTTGAAAATGCAGAAATGTGTGAACGAATGTAGAGATTTCCCTTAACATAGCTAAAATTACACAGGGCTTCAAATAATGCAAATTACTTTTCCTTCCCTAAATTATTTACTTACAATTTTAGGCTTCTGTTTTTCTTGAAATTTTCAAAGAATTGAACATCTATAATCTCACTTTATTCCCAAATATATGGGCCAATAGCCAGACATCACCCTAGGTTATACTAAATTAGTGAGACTAAAACTTTGGGGCCAGAGCGATAGTCCAGCAGGTAGGGCGTTTACCTTGCAAGCGGCTGGCCCATGCCGCCGGGTTCGATCCCCTGCATTCCATATGGTCCCCGAGCACCGCCAGGAGTAATTCCTGAGTGCAGAGCCAGGAGAAACCCCTGAGCATTGCTGGGTGTGACCCCAAAAAAGCAAAAAAAAAAAAAACAAAAAACCCCCTAAAACTTAATGTCTAATATAATTAGAAAACACATAATATATATTCATTTTATAAAAAGTAATGCGTATAGTCTATTGTCATGAATGTGGCTGCAGATATAGAAAATCAACATATCATTTAGAATGTTCTTGAGTAGTAAAACTTCAAGATAAGGCACTTGTTTATCTCTGATGAAACAGGTAGATAACGGAACATCATAGAAGTTTCTGTATCTGCCTGCATATGACAGGGATCAGAAAACTTTAAGTGAGGTAAAGTGCATGCCATAGAGGCAGGCTGGGGGGAGAGGGGAGGGAATCGGGGACACTGGTGGTGGGAAATGGGCATTGGTGGAGGGATGGGTGCTGGAACACTGTAAGACTGAAACCCAAACATGAATATCTTTGTAATTGTATATCTCACAAATATTTAATAAAAATATTTAAAAAATAAATAGAAAAAAAGAAAACTTTAGTGTCCAAAAAATCACAGAGGTACAGTATCTTAGAGGCCATCCGGATGCTTTTTAGAGGGGCTGGGAGTCAGAGGTTATCTTGAAGGGAACTTGGTGGAAGATAATTCCCACACAGATACTGCCAGAGTAAAGGGGTGTCTAGGGTCCAGTCAGTACCCAAATGCCCCCTCAAGCCTCAGCTAGAGACTCTTCAAAGACACTGACCTGCTTCGACTGAAAACAGATTGCAATATGACTATTACCTACCTCCTCACCTATTTCTGTATCTCTGTTTCTTGCTCATGATGCAACCCCCCAGATTTTAAGTATTTTATTTTTTTGTTTTGATCCTTTCAATTCACGTTATGACCTTGCATTTTCTCCCCCTGCACCTAAATAACGAACAAAAACAACAACACAGAGCTGATAAGCAACGTTCACATGCCTTAGACATAAAGTATCCCTGAGAGGTAAGTCAACTTGAAGGGATGCTGAATACTCTTGCGCTATCACAAGAAACGGTCTGGGTTGTCAATGACAGTTTCCATGCAGAAAGGACTCATGCAACTCTACAGCTCTTTGTTTTCAAGCTTCTCTCTGAACTTCTTGAGGATCGAGAGGATCGATACCTTTCAAACAGATATTTCTGGTGGCCCAATGGGTCAATCGGAAAGGAGAAGTTAAAGCTGCTATATTTCTTTTGTTGGATTTTGTGATGCTCCATCTATCTCCATCTATTTTTAAGTAGTAAGAAACTGCTAAAATAAATTTAGTGACTTTATTGTTTATTAGTCATTTTAAATTTTGAATCAGAATTTACTGAACCAACTTGCTTGACTGGGCGATGTAATCTGTTCCTTCTATACAATGTATTAATCGATGCCTTCAGCTTCCTGAGCATTCCTGAGTCCATGTTTGGCTGCCATAGCTGTGTTGGTCCTGTGATGCATCAGCTGTGCTTGTTATGAAACCTGTTCACTATTAGTGTTGATCGTCATGATGCATTGGCTGTTATGAAACCTGTTCACTAGCGGTGTTGACCCTGTGATTGCTGTTGTGGAACTTATTCATGTTCATTTTACTTGTTAAGGGGCCCATATTATGCAATGATATACACTGATTTTGGGGGCAAAGTAGGGAAAAACAAACAAACAAAATAATTTATCTCTGCTCTAGGAAGTATGCAACTGAGAATTTTAAACTAGGCATTTTTGGTGTCTTGCACAAGACTGTTGCTAATGAACAAAACTGAGCAGTCTCATAATCAAATTGAAGACCTTACCAATATCCCAGAATTGTCATATTACAAATTTGAATTTATACTTATTTCTTCTATTTTATTACAGAAATATAAACAGACACTTATAAATTTGAATCAAAATAAAGTGTCATGATGGTATGCCTGACACCCCACAAGAAACACCTCTGTAACTGTTTCTCATGGTCATTCAATAATAAATAAATAAATGAATAAAGCATCATGTTTATATGTGCATTTATATGTATGTTTTTAAAAGATTACTTTTGTTGACAACATTATCTGATAAGAGCTAATTAATTCATACTACTACTACTACTACTACTACTACACACCACAAGAGACTCCTTCCAAACAGCAAGATGAAAACAAACAAACAAATAGTAAGATGAAAGCATCAAGAACCAGGTAAATAGGGGCCGGAATGATAGAACAGTGGGGAGGACATTTGCCATGCACGCTGCCAACCTGGGTTTGATCCCCGGCATCCCATATAGTCCCCGAGCACCACCAGGAGTAATTCCTGAGCGCAGAGCCAGGAGTAACCCCTGAGCATTGCTGGGTGTGACCCAAAAAAGAAAAAAAAGAACCAGGTAAACAATTTAGCTGTACAAGCTACCTCAGTTGTTGCCAGTAAATACAATCATCCTCTCAAACCATTTAATTTTTTCTTACATCTGAACTCCCTCCGCCAAACCCCAATCCTAAGACAGGGACACCGGTTCATACCCATCCTTTTTGTAAAACTCCAGCATCATATTATCTGTGGCAACGCTTGAGGGGCCGGCGGGCCTGCTCAGGTTGGCGCCGGTCAGCAGGGTCCATGTCCGGGGAAGGCATTGAGCTGTAGTTGGCATTGTGGTTCACATGTACTGGGCTCCCATAATTCCCTGTGATGTTGAATTCTATCTCTGTGGGTAAGAAAGAATAGGTGTGCATGATTTACTGGTTTGGATGTCCTTTTCTAGTGGTGAATTATAAAGAGTTTATAATTCTAGTGAATTATAAAATTTTGTTGCATGGTTCAATGTCAGTTAATCTCTTTATATCAATCTATATTAATTATATCACTTGATCACTTGAATCCCGTTATTCATCGATTTGCTCGAGCAGGTGCCAGTAACATTTCCATTGGACCCTATCACGTGCCAATGTAGCCCAATGGCATCTGGTTGATTCAGGAATATGAAGAGCCTCAAACCGTTCCTTCAAGGTCTTGACAAGGAAGTCTAACCATCTTGTAGGTGGGCAGCCATGTGATTATAAGATATATAATATCTTAATTATATATATTTTTGTTTCCCCCGAAGATCCCGCAAGCTTGGGGACATGAAATGCTGGCAATGAACATAGGGCAGCTGGAAGCAAATGCCCAACCAGCTATATATCACCCATTAGAAAAATAACAATTCTCCCAATTTAAAGGTTTTAATAAAGTTTTCACCGGACTGAAAAACCTAGTGAAACAGGATTTTGGAAAAGACAAATCACGAATTATCCCCTGAAGCGAACCAAACAGTTTATTAAGATTAGGAGAAAGAGACACCACCAGGAGAACCTAGAAAGACAGCACGATTTAGAGAAAGCGGAGCGGGGAATTATGAATACTAATGAATTTTATGGTTTTTTGACTACTCATTTCATTATTTCTTAGTAATAGACTGTTCTTAATTTTTTTTAACTAGCTTTCTCAAAAAACCCACAGACATGTCCTGATCATACCTTCATTATTTCATTTTTATAATTTCCTAGACATATCCGGTTTTGTATCATCAAGAGAATTTTTATGAGACTAGTCATTTAGAGCTTTCATAACCAAAACACATGAGGCAAAATAGCAATTATCAAAATTATACAAAGTGGGATCAAGTACTGATTATCTTTAATGGATAGAAAAAAATATTAACATTTCTACTAAAAGCACCCTTAAATGCTGAGTAAACAATAGTACAATTAAAGCAAAACCAAACTCTGAATTTAGCGTAACAACTACTCTCCAAAACTCACTACTAAGAGTTATGCTCTAAGGCAATAAGTCTTTAATGGCTAAAAACACTAATACAACACCTTCTAGGAGCTAGAGGGAGAGAAGGTCCCTGCTACCACATGTGGTTTACCAAATGCTGCTGGGCGTGACCTCTGAACACAGGACCAGGAGTAAGCCCTGAGCACTGCAAGGTGTGGCCTCCAAACCAAATCAAACCAAATGAAAAAAGAACCAAACCATCTCAAAATGAAGCTCCTTTGGAGTTTACTTTTCAACTAAACACAGAAGTTAATCTCGCTGCCTTTGAGCTCCATGTTTAGCAGGCAAGTGATGGGCACAAAAGGATGTCGCATAGGTGAAACCCTGAGTGAAAATCCACCTTCATCCAAGTCTCAGCTTCCATCTGTGTCTAAAGAGTGAAGGATTTGGAGTTGACGGTCTCTTTCTGCACCAGATTTTCATGATTCTAAAACCATGTGATTAAAAAGCACAGTATGGATATTTGACCATGAAAGTACGTGGATATTGTTAACAACAATTTACAGATATTCTTCAGGCCAGAGAGAAGGAATATACCATCAGACTGCCGCAAACTTGAATGTCTGTGTCTGTGTGCTAAAACAGGCTTTAAAACAAGACAGAGAGTGAGAGTCAGAGAGAGAGGAGAAAGAGAGGAGAGAGAGAGAAGGAAAGTGCCTGCCATAGAGACAGGAGGCTGAGGGGGGGCGGTGGGGGGGGGAACTGGGGACACTGGTGGTGGGAAATGTGCACCTGTGGAGGGGATGGGTATTGGAACATTGTATGACTGTAACCCGACCATAAACAACTTTGTAACTTTGTATCTCATGGTGATTCAATAAACAACAAAAAAAAACTCTCAGAACCAAAAACAAACAAACAAACAAAAACATCTTGTGAGCAATAGTTTGAAAAGTCCGGAACTCAGAGTAACATTCCTGTTCTTCCTCAGATTCCCTCTGGCACACACCCTGAAGTGACGACATACCTCCAGGGAAGAACCAGTCCGCGTGCTGGATGATGGGTTCAATAATCCCAACAATTTGCAGGGACACTGTGGTCATCATCTCTGTGATGTTCCTGTAAGCACAGGGAGAAAGAGGATGGAGTTACCAGCAGGAACGGGATGATGAACGCTCTTGTTATCACAGCCTGGGAAGGACCCTGACCAAGAAGACTCAGGGACAATCTTGGGGAGCAGCTTTACAGGAAGAAGAGGTTTGCTTTCTGAGTTTCTCTTTCCCTAGCTACAAAGATGGCAATAACCACATAAATCTTCATCCCAGGAGCCAAGCGTGAGGCAAGTTATGAACTCTAACCTTCAGAACTACCAGACTCATTCTCTGTACAACTTGTTCTCCCTTGGAGACATCCCACTGTCTCTGTATATTCTGATGTAGAGTCTCAGCGAGAGGAAAGGCTGAAATAGCTGGTCTTTTCCGTGCCTCCAAACCCTTTGCCTATATTTCTCATCTGGACATTGGTAATTTGCACTCAAGATAATCCACTTTCAGAACTGAAACCATCAATGAGAAAGACATGTGGATGGGAAAAGGGGCAGGACAAGACGGATAAATGACTTAAGGATCTGGCTAGTTGATACATGGAAAAGGGCTTAAGCCTTGTGCTGGGTCCAGTCACCCACACCCCATCACTTTCCAAGCACCATGCTGGCGGTCTGATAGTCCTCAGCATTGTAGGGCCTGCACAGAACCACATGTTAGGTGCTAACACTGAGATGCTGATCAGACTGGCCTAAATCACTGGGAGAGTCTTCCTGGGAACCCTGAGCACTTCTTGGGATTCCCCTAACCAAAAAATTAAGAAAATAACTTGGACACTGCATAAGATAGCTTGGTGGCCACAAAGACCAGGGCTACCTCACCCACCCATACTTCTGTCTTACACATGACCTACTTGGTTTTCACTTCCTGCCGGGTCATCTCACCCACACCACTTCCGTCTCACAGGTGACCTACTTGGATTTCACTTCCTGTCCGGGCCATCTCACCCTTACCACTTCCGTCTCAGTGACCTACCTGGCTTTTACTCCCTGTACTCACCCTTCTGCGTGTGGCCATAAGAGATTGGGTCCTAATACAATTGCAATGTTACTGGGAGTCATCTTGTTTACATCTTGATATTCTGAAAGCTTGGATAAAAATTTGATCAAGTATCTGAAAGGAAGTGAAGTAAGAAGGTGAGGTTTCACCAAGAATCAACAGTCCATGTGCCTACAGCAGTCGGGAGAATTTCTCATCCTACTGGTGAGACTTGTTCTCTTGTAATTTCATAAAGAGGCATCACGTGGCAGGAAGTCAAAATCCTGTATTCACTTTCCCAAAACATACTCAGACCTCACTCAGCGGGATGGAAACATCTAGCTATAAAAATTCTCCTTCTTGGAGAGAGACAGATACAGAATGACTGCATTTATTTGCATGGCATATATATATGTATATATATACATATATATGCATAGATATATCTATGGCATAGATATATGATATATGGCATAGATATATATGATATATATTGTGATGCCAATATCCAACGTCAAGTGAAACATGACCTTGTATCAGGAGATCTTGTCAAGGATGGAAATTGTCGCAAACATGTGGGAGTCAGAGGCTGGGTAGAACAGAGAATGGAACAGTGTGCTGACAATTGTCGAGGGTACTAGTGCCAACCTAGAACTGAGCATTAAATACAGGCAAAAGGATACACATGACAACCCTTTAATGTATGTTCTGTAGTCCACTGTCTGAGGGGGAAAGAAGGGAAAAAGAGAGAGAAAGGAAAAGAAATGGGGAACCTGCCATGGAGGCGGGCTGGGGGAGGGAGGAGGGAACCGGGTAGTTGGTGGTGGGAGATGGGCACTGGTGGAGGGATGGGTGCTGGAACACTGTATGACCAAAACCCAGGTATCAACTTTTAATTGTGTATCTTTGTGATTGTGTATCTCACTGTGGTATAATAAAATACTTTAAAAAATTCTCCTTCTTGGGGTCAGAGCGATAGCACAATGGGTAGGGCATTGCCTTGCACGCGGCCAACCTGGGTTTGATCCCCAGCATCCCATATGGTTCTGCGAACACCGCCAGGAGTAATTCTTGAGCGAAGAGCCAGGAGTAACTCCTGAGCATTGCCAGGTGTGACCCTCCCAAAAAAATTCTCCTTCTTTTCTTTCGACCCAGCATATATTTTATTTCTGCTTTCAAATTTTTCAGTCACCTGCCAGCCCCTGTATGTGCAGAGTTAAAAATCAAAGTGTTTTAGGTATTGTTGGTAGAGTACTTATGTGCTGGGGTGGGGGGCCGGCACCTCTTGGAATACCCTCTCAACTCAAGAAGATTCTCGAGAGTTAGTGAAGACCAAGTTCAATAATGACTTACTTCAGTGAACCATGCCCATTCATAAACATACAGAGACATTCAGAGCAGCACTGTCTTAGCAAGAAAGTGAGACTACCTAAACATCCACCAAAGAATGAACAAACAACAAAATGTGGCCAGTCCCAAAAACAACATATTATTCAGCTATAAAAAAAGAAAATAATTGCTATTGCTATAAATACTAAAAATGGATGCATTTTGAGAATAACGTTATGCAAAGTCAAAGAAGTGGGACGAAAGACTCAGTGTCTTTTATGTGAGATTTATGTGAGATTCCATTTATGTGAGATTTCTATGAGATTGCCAGCACAGGAACATCGACAGGGACAGAAGGTGGACTGGTGATATCAGGGGAATCGATGCATGACTTCTAATGGGAGTGGGTTTATTATTTTATTGTGGGGGTGATATTTTAAAATTAGACAGGATTGACAGTTGCAAGACTATGAACACAAAAAGTTTCATGAAATCACATACTTTTATTATTATTATTATTATTATTATTATTATTATTATTATTATTATTTGCTTTTTGGGTCACACCCGGCAATGCCCAGGGGTTACTCCTGGCTCTGTACTCAGGAATTACTCCAGGCTGTGCTCCGGGGACCATATGGGATGCCGGGGATAGAACCGGGTCGGCCGAGTGCAAGGCAAACAACACCCTACCCGCTGGACTATCGTTCCGGCCCCAAAATTGCATACTTTTAAAGGGTATGTGATAGCCTGGGGCCCAGTGCCCAGTGCCCAGGGAACACATTTTCTCCTGAATGGTTTGATAAAAAGGCTGTAGTTCAACCTCATTTTGCTTAGATCAGAGTGAAGTAGTTCCCTCAGAAACCGTTTACTCAGCTTCCATCAGTCCGGCAGAAAGACCATCAAATTCTGGGTCGGATCACACAGTTCAAAAAAATGTCTCTGTGCCAATTTCACCCACAGCCTTTCCTGACTGTCTATGATCCACCCTCTAGGACACACACAGACCTGGACCTGGATAAAACACCTACAATGAGTCAACCAACAGCTGGCCAATGAGTTGCTCCTGGTCATTGTATGTGGGAAAATATACAAAACTTTAGCCACTGGAACAGTCCCCACTTCAGTAACTCCACCTGACCACTGTTTCACCCACCATTCTCCTCACAGCAGCTGAAACCCACCTTTCTTTCTCTATGTCTTTAGCTTCTCTAGGTGTTCCCCTAAATGCAATGCCACAGAATTTATCCTTTTGTGTGTGGTCTTTTGTACTTGGCATAATGTTTTCAGAATTCATCCATGTTGTAGCAAGAAGAAGAATTTCTTTCTTTTTTTCCAGGCTGAATAAATATTACAAGCTATACATATTTCATTCATTTATCAAGTAATGGACATTTGGGCAATGCCTACCTGCTTGGCTATTGTTACAATGCTGTTGCTATGACTTAAGTGTGTGTATCTCTCTCTCTTTTATATATATATAATATAAATATATATAAAGATATAATATCTTTATTTCTTTATCTTTATTTCTTTATATATATATATATAAAAAAATATCTTTATTTCTTTCCCTTTCTCTCTCTTTCTCTTTTCCTTCCCCTCCAGACTATGGATTACAGAACATACATTAAAGGGTTGTCATGTGTATCTTTTTGCCTCTATTTAATGCTCAGTTCTAGGTTGGCATTAGTACCCTCGACAATTGTTAGCACACTGTTCCATTTTCTGTCTTACCTTGGATATTGAATATATATATATACACACATATATATACACATATATATGTATATATATATAATGAAAAATTGAAAACAGTTATATATATATATATATATTATTATATCTATTTTCAATTTTTCATTCCTTACAATTGAATTGCTGGATCATAATGAAAAAATCTATTTCAGAATATGTCATACTATTATTCTTGGAGTTTTTAATAGGAAAAGATAAATAATGATGCAGTATGGCAAAGGAGGTCCAGCTGAAACTCTGTATTTAATGTTGCATGGAGAGGAAGTAGCTGAGTCTGAAGCTAGGACTGGCAAGGCAAAATAATAAGTACAAGTGTGAAGCAGTGATTGCTCCTGGGTAGGAAGCGCCGTGGTGCCATAGGAAATCCACTTCTGGGTGGTAGCGAGAAACAGAAGACAGACATGTGGGAATAAGCTGATCATGCAGAGAGCTACAGGAAATTATCTGTTCCAGCTCTTCCTGCAAACTAAGTTAAGGACACTTTCACCAACTCCAGGTTGCATCAGCTTCTCTCAGTGGGTACCTGGCTTTACGACAAATCCCCAGTATATTAAACTAGTTAGCATTTATCTTTGCTCTGTGAAAATAAAATAATTTAACTCAACTAACCAATGGCCTCCAAAGTCACACAGCTTCTTTCCTGGTCTGCAATATGGAAAGGAACATTTTTCTCACAAGGATTTTTATTTTTTATGTTATAATGGCATCAAATGCTGTACTTGCTAGTGATCAAGAGCTTTAGTTAGGTCATTCATTTGGGGATTAAATAAAACCCTAAAGCAGAGGCTGGAGAGTACAGGGATTGAGGCACGTGCTTTGCATGCAGTGGACTGCTCGATCCCCAGCACCACTTATTGTCCAGGGGCTTCCAGGAGGGATCCCTTAGCAGTCAGGAGAAAGGCCTGAACACAGCTGAGTGTGACTCCCTCACCCCTAATACCCAGAAGAAAACTATGAACCAAAGGGCTCAATAGTCCACTTACCGGATGTTGTTATGATTTGCCTTGGGCAATTTTTCACAGGCATTCCACAGAGCCTGAAGTCTCTTGTCTTGCTCCTGGATACTGGGAAATTTGTAAGTTGAGGATAAGTTAATAATAAAACTCACTGGCAATCGTATTAGCTAGCCATTGTCATATCTGAGAATCAGGAGCCGACCACTGCTATTCACTATGTTAGTAACCCGTTATTATTCAAATGTTTGCCTGTCAGTGCTTCTTTCTCCACATTCTCCTTCTGCCTGCTCCTCTGCACCTAATAAAAATCACTTTATGACTGTCACGAATGTGTGTCAGATGGGAAGAAGAGGACAGAGACTAGACTTCTCTGAGTAGGCAAGGACAAGGCACTGGAGTCAGAACACAGGCCCGCGGTCAGGTAGTCCAGCTACCTTCATACCACGAGAGCTTCATTATGCATATAAGCTCGTTGATATCTGGTATAAAACAGATGTTCAATAAATAATCCCTGAGGCCCACCCCCACAGCACTGCCATGTCGACCAGCCCTGCTTTTCAGATTTATGAACTAAATCTCTGAGGAGAGGCAAGCCAAGCTGCTAAAATTCATGGACACGCTGGTCTCACAGCTGAAAACGCTGGGACACCCTTGGGAGCGGGGCAGGCTGAGTCCCTGACCTGTCAAAGTCCCAGCAGCTGGACCCACACCCCAATGCTCCTGCCATACCAATGGCCCAACTCCACTTCTCCACTAATAATCTCTACAGAGGCACCAAACCAAAGATTTCAAGTACCCTGGTGTTGGGATGAGAACTCCAAACTCTTTTCGGTGTGGAGATGGACACCTCCCCCCCACCCACCCCCTGTACTCCTGGAAGCCCCAGCAGCCGTGCCCACCTCAAACAGACACTGCCAAGTTGTCTGTGGGACATGAGCCCAGTTCTACAGATCCTGAAGTCTCTGGACTGTATGGCCCGTATCAAATCCAAAATACTGAAATCCCAGTAGGAGTGCACCAAATTAGACGGGAAAGTAACATAGAAGCCATCCAAACTCAGCAAACAAAAACAGTAACACAGAAGCCTCAACTGTTGCTAAAGTATCTTTAACAGTTGCGGGAGAGATAGTACAGAGTATAAGCTGCTTGCCTTGAATGCAGCTAAGCCAAATTTGATCCCTGGCACTGCATATGGTACCTTGAGTACTACGGAAGTAATCCCTTCTCACAGAGCACAGAGTCAGAGAAAGCTCTGAACTTCCGCGGATATGTCACAAAACATACACATTCATTATATATAAATTTATTTATATATGTATATCTATATGTACACATATATTATAAGGTAAATAATTCCGTGGCACAAAAAGAGATTCCTCTTTTCTCCCTGTAATATTACCACCATGGTGTGTGAGCCCTTCTAAAATCTTCTTTATGCATTTAAACATATGTAGAAGCACCGTTAGAATAGCATCACGAAATTTCAGTGTGTTGGGTATTTTTTAGCTTTTTAAATAGCAGAATATTAACTGTTCCTGTTAACTGCATTTCATTCAGCCAAAATTTTTTTTCTTTTTTGGGCCACACCCAGCAATGCTCAGGGGTTTCTCTCCTGGCTCTGCACTCAGGAGTCACTCCTGGCGGTGCTCGGGGGACCATATGGGATGCCGGGATTGAACCCAGGCCGGCATGGGCCGGCCGTATGCAAGGCAAAAGCCCTACCCGCTGGGCTATTGCTCCCGGCCCCTCATTCAGCCAAATTAAAAAAAAATTTTTTCCTGTGAGAATGAAGAGCTTTAATGATTTTGTTTACTATAACAGAGTGTGTCACAGTGCAGATTTACAATAGTTTAGTTTCTTTTTTTTTTTCTTTTTTGGGTCACACCCGGCAATGCTCAGGGGTTTCTCCTGGCTCTACACTCAGGAATCACTCTTGGCGGTGCTCGGGGGACCATATGGGATGCCGGGATCGAACCCAGGCCAGCATGGGCAGGCCGCGTGCAAGGCAAACGCCCTACCCGCTGGGCTATCGCTCCGGCCCTAGTTTAGTTTCTTTTACTCTTTTCACCAATGATCCTTTAGTGACTTTTACATTTTTTGCTATCCAAAGTAATGTTGCAATCAACATTCTTGAAATAACCCTTAGGGCATATGCACAAATACTTCTTCATGAGAAATGTCAAAAACCATAACTGTTTGATCATAGGTTACATACTTTTATAATTTCAATAAGTATTTCCAAATAAACTCTAACCCACAAGAACCACCAAAATGTGTACTTACTTAGAAGCCTGAATCCACTCATCATATAGTTCAAAAGTCATAAGTGGTTCTGGTAGTTCTCGGAGGTAAGATTTCAAAGCGCCTGGAATGAATAAAAAATTGGTCATGAGCCACTACATGGCAGAAACTAATAATACCAGCAAACATTACCCACCTAGATTACCTCTGGAGATGGGCCTGACAAGCACGACAATATCAAATGCTTTTGAACAGACTCAAGATACTCCAATGGTAATATACCTGCACCAACAATTTCATTGCTATTGTTCTTCTTTTTTTATTTTAGCATTCAGGGAGACTTTCCTCTAAAGGACCATGTTAAACACACTTAAAACTGGGTCAAGAGTAGACAGCTCAAACGCATACTGGGGGAAGTCACTCACTCAATTGTCTGACAAATCCCTGTGTGCTCACCCGTTCCTGGCAAGTCTCCACTCCACAAGACTTACCCTGCTGAAGAGTCGTGGACACCCACCTGCGATGGCATGGGGGTCTGCTGAGTACTCCTGCACGTCCACCACACAGCAGTCCAAGGCAGCTTTCAGCTTCTTTAGCTTGGAGGCAGACGGAGCTACGCGGAAAAGTCCCTATCGATAGGAAAGAGGGTCAGTGGCTATCCCTGCAACTCAAAGCACACAAGTAAAATGGACAGAGAGAAAATCTATACAATCCATTTCTGAAAAACTCAATTTTGTCAACTTGGTTAGCAACGGCAGTTATAATGTAGCCGACTGTTTTCTGTCTTCTCTTCTAGACATAAGCCGAGAGCTGCAATTGTGCCTTGCCCCCCCATCATAACCTTTGTAGAAAAATTTAAATAAGACCTGGTTAGACTTGAGAGTGTAGAAGGTTGGATATAAAAAGAACTGGAGACATGTGTGTGTGTGTGTGTGTGTGTGTGTGTGTGTTGGTAACTACAGGTTGCACTTTTAGCAACAGATAAAATGAATATCCTCAGGGAAGGGTAGTCTAGGGATTTGAGAAAGAGCTATGTTTCCCCTCCTCCATATATTATATATTAAGTTACTTTTGAATTATGATCACTCCTCTAAATGAACAACTTCACCTTCTACAGCAAAAGTGAACAAAGAGAAAGAAAAAAAGGGTTTCCACACACAAAAGGGGTATGTAAAGAGGGAGACAAATGGAGGTGAGAGCAGGAGAGGAATATCCAGCTCACAGCTAAGTTTGACACAGACTAAACACATACTTTCTATTTTACCTCAGGTGCTTGTTTTCAGTGATGAAACCCAGAGTAAGAAACAGAGAGAACACTTGCTCCTCTACATCCCATTAGAAGGAAATATGCCTGGTCTACAACACCAGGTTGTTAGCCTGCTTCAACAGAGAGAAGGGACTCTCTACTTCCCTTTTCTAAAAGGGAAGACCTTCTTCTAGAGAAGATGACCACTACTTCTAAAAGCACATCAGATACCAATGGTTTTACACATGTAAGGAAGCCACCTAACATGTCTGGGCCAGCAAGTAAGTAAGGTTATTATGGCAAAGAGAGAAAGCACATAGTTAAGGAATGTGTCAGATCCCCATTGCGATGCCACAGCTGTGAAGGGAAACAGCATTTGATGACAGACAATGACAAAGAGAAGCAGGTAGAATTGGCAAACCAAAGACTTTAGATCTTTTAGATTATGTAACTGAGAAGACAGTTATACTGAGTGATCCATCCACCCATCCATCCATGCATCCATGCATGCATTCACGCCAAACATCCATGCATCCATCCACCCACCCACCCATCTACCCTCATTTAAACAAAAACAAAGCATTTGGAAGAAATAAAATGGACTGAGTGATATATAGCAGCCAGGAGAAGAGTCTAAAGCACCCACTGAGCCCAGATCAGGGTGTGAGAAGAAAGCAGTGGAGCAGTGACCATGAGAGGCGGACTCAGAGGAGGACGGGGACACTCTGGATCTTCAGTTTGATGCAGAGGACAATCATGTTCCAGAAGAGCTTGAAGAGAGTGGTGGGTAGGGGCAGGTTCTGAAAGGCATCGAAGTGTCATCATGGGTCACTCTAGGGTAAGAGCATCAAGGGAGCTGACTGAGTGCTTCATATCAGGGATATTCACATTAGATTCTTCATATGCAGCAACATAGCCACAAAGGCTGGTCTAAGCAATGAGTTTTCTCAATGTGGGGGTCTCTGGAAACGTCTGAGGGCAGGGTTAGCCCAGCAGGGAGAGCAGAAATGGCAAACAGGAATGTGAGTCAATTAGTGGTAGTAAGCGAACAGAAACACCAAACACTGAGAACTAATTTTAGAACTAGGGTCAACAAAACAAAGAAGTTGGAAGAAACAAAATGTCCTTGGGTTAAAAGATCTTTTTTCCTAGATCAGGGGAAACCTGGAAATACCTGTTACTAAGTGGAAAAGAGCAGATTTGGGGCGACAGTTTAAGCTGTAAAGTATATGCCTAAAATATGCCAGACCTTGAATTCAATTCTGGGTACCACTTCTCGGGTCCCAAGCACCACCAGGTGGCAGTCAAGCACCCCCGGCATGAGAAACAAACCACCAGGCCAGACAAATCAGATGGTTCTGAGTTGTTCTACATCCCCATTCTCCTGTCCCCACTTAGAACTCTGAATATGGCCACCCAAAATATTTACTTAAAAAAAAGCAAAGAAGAAAATATCAAGTGAGAGAGTGAAGAATGAGGTGTGCTGAGAAGCAAAAAATTTCCAAAAAGAAAAGTTGGATTAGTTGAGAAACTCTATGGGAAAGTCAGAGCATCAGGTTGTTCTTTTACGGTTAGTTTATCCTAACTAGATACTTAACTATAGTAATTATTTTTAGCTTTTGTATATGCTAATGTTAAAAAATTACAAACATTCCTTATCGTTTAGAGAAATATAATAAATAACCAAGGTAGGAGTCAGGAAATGGAGGTAGAGAGGAAACATGAGTGGCCATCAAGCAGGGGTGATGGGACTTAATATATTATCTTTTATGTGGTGCATTTTTTCATAATTATAAAGAGAATGATGAGAATAAGCAATGGTTTAATCTGCTGCCTACCATCAAACTATCTTCAGGGAATATAAAATCTTCTTATGCTATACTTGATAACATTTGTGAAAATGTCTGGCCCTTAAAATGTGGTGTCGGAATGCCGGCTGGTACAGCCTTTCTGGAAAACAATATGGACATTCCTCCAAAGACTAGAAATTGAACTCCCATTTGACCCACACTCCTGGGAAACCAAAAATACACGCAGCAGAAACACCATCCCTACTTTTATGTTCATAGCAGCATTATTCACAATAGCCAGAATCTGGAAGCAACCAGAGTGCCCGAAAATCGATGACTGGATAAAGAAGCTTTGGTACATCTACACAATGGAATACTATGCAGCTGTTAGGAAAAATGAAGTTATAAAATTTGCCTATAAATGGATGGACATGGAGAAGATTATGGTGAGCGAAATTAGCCAGAAGGAGAGAGACAGACACAGAATGACTGCATTTATATGCATAACATAAATATATATATACATATTAAGATACCAATATCCAAGGTCAAGTGAAACATGTATCAGGAGGTCCTGTCAAAGGTGGAAATTAGGGGCCGGAGCGATAGCCCAGCGGGTAGGGCGTTTGCCTTGCACGCGGCCAGCCCATGCCGCCCGGGTTCGATCCCGGCATCCCATATGGTCCCCGAGCACCGCCAGGAGTAATTCCTGAGTGCAGAGCCAGGAGAAACCCCTGAGCATTGCAGGGTGTGACCCAAAAAAGCTAAAAAAAAAAAAGGTGGAAATTATCACAAACGTGTGGGAGTCAGAGGCTAGGTAAGACAGAAAATGGAACAGTGTGCTAACAATTGTCAAGGGTACTAATGCCAACCTAGAACTGAGCATTAAATAGAGGCAAAAGATACACATGACAACCCTTTAATGTATGTTCTGTAATCCATAGTCTGGAGGGGAAGGAAAAGAAAGAGAGAGAAACAGAAAGAAATAAAGAACCTGCCATGGAGGAGGGCTGGGGAGGGGGAAGGGAACCGGGGACGTTGGTGGTGGGAGATGGGCACTGGTGGCGGGATGGGTGCTGGAACACTGTATGACCAAAACCCAAATATGAACTTTTTAATTGTATATCTTTGTAATTGTAAAAATAAAAAATTAAAAAAAAATAAAATGTGGTGTCACTAGTATCACTTCTCTCCCTGTTGTTCATCGATTTGCTCGAGCGGGCACCAGTAACATTGTCATACATCCCTGTCGAAGTGCTGGAGTAGCCCAAGGGCATCTGCTAGCTCCAGGAACACAAAGGACCTCAAACCATTTGTTCATGTCATGGGAATGAGGTCCATAATTGTTACTGGTATTTGGCATATGAAATACGACATGGGTAGCTTGCCAGGCTCCGCCATGCAGGTGGTATATTCTTGGTTGTAGGCTCTCAGTTCGTGCATTTACTGATAAACTGCGCATGGGGAGCGATCAGCTTTTCTCTTGGGAGGAGCTCTGACGAGTTGTGGAGTTCGGATGTTGAAAATGGCTCCCTCTTGGTTCCTCAGGCTTCTTACGAGGCTCTATTGGGATGGTGGGTCAGGGCTAGAACCTGCCTTCCCTCCTAGATGTCTCATGATCAGTCGAGCAAGAAAGAGCCAGTAGTAGCTCTGCCCTGTGTATCTATGTCCTAAAATGTGGTAACTAAAATTGTTTATTCACATTCCTTTTGAAAATCCAGTATCTAGAATAGACCTAGAATTCATTGTCTTCCTTTTCCTTCATAGAACTATTTTCTTTCTAAATAATTTAATGCTTGGGGCCGGAGCGATAGCCCACCAGGTAGGACATTTGCCTTGCATGCGGCCGGATTGTGTCAGCCTGGGTTGATCCCGGCATCCCATATGGTCCCCCGAGCACCGCCAGGAGTAATTCCTGAGTGCAGAGCCAGGAGAAACCCCTGAGCATTGCCGGGTGTGACCCAAAAAAGAAAAAAAAAATTAGGGGCCAGAGCAATAGTTCAGCAGGTAGGGCGTTTGCCTTGCATGCAGTCAACCGGGTTCGATCCCTGGCATCCCATATGGTCTCCCATGCAGTGCCAGTAGTGATTCCTGAGCGCAGAGCCAGGAGTAACCCTGAGCATCGCAGGGTGTAACCAAAAAAGCAAAAAAAAAAATTATTATACCACTGTGAGATATAAAATTACAGGATGTTCATGTTTGCGTTTCAGTCATACAGAGTTCCAGCACCTATCCCTCCATCCATGCCCATCTTCCACCACCAATGTCCACACTTCCCTCCCCATTGCCAATCCTGCCTCCAAGGCAGGTTCTTTATCTCCTTTCTCTTTTTCTCCTCTCCCCCCCCCTCCAACTTCCTTCCCTTTCTTACACATTGTGGATTGTAATACATACATCTAGAGGTTATCATGTGCATCTTTTTGACTATAGTCAAAGCACAGTTCTCGGATGGCATGATTTTCAATGCTTATCAGCAAACAGTTCCCTACTCTGTCTTACCTAGCCTATGACTCTCACACGTTGTGGTATACCAGATTTTGAGATGAAGCCCGTGCGTCATGGGGATAGGGCTGTGTCCAGCTGGGAGTCTGAACTGAAGGATGACTGTGGTTGTGTTGCCCGAGGTTTTCTGGCTTCTGGGAGCCTGGCAGAGGACAGGCCAAAGAGCAAAAGCCTGCCCCCCACTCCAAGACGCCCCATCAGTCTAGCACAGGGCGGGCAGGCAGAGATTCTGCCCTGCACCTAAATACCTGGTGTCCGGCCGAAATCCCCTGCAGCAGTTCTGGGTGGGGTTGCCAGGCCTTTTGATGATCAATTTGATGCATTTTTAGAACATTCCCCCCCAAAAAATTCATAAGCCTTAATCTCACTTTAATAGTTTTCTTATGTCCTAAGTAAATATTGCCTGACAAATGAGATCAGAGGAAGATGATGTAACTATTTTAAACTAGCCTATAGAAGAAACCAAAGATGAAGTATAATCCCCAGAAATGATTTACAAAGCAACAGGTCATGTGTGCATCTTGCAGAACCCCCAAAACAGAGGACAGCAGGTGTTGTTTCCCGGCAACACCTACTTGTACACGTACTAATATTATAGTTAGAAAATGGCTCGGATTTTTAGTTGCTTTTCCCAGAACTCGAAGATCATCTTCCTGTTTATCTTGGTGGGATGCCTATGTTATACATGTGCTTTTTTTCCTGTTCTCTGTAAAGTATTAAAATAAGATTGTCACAGATGGGGAAATAAGAAGCCATTAGTTTTTGAAGGAGAAATAGGAATTACTTCCTGAAATTAATTCTGTTCAATTGAGTTTTTCTCAAGAATTGACATGGTTCTTTCTAAACTAATTTCCTTATTTAATTTGTCCTTTGCATTTGTTCTCAAACTAGCCACTGTTTTTAGTATCCAAACAGTTTGCTGCATTCACTACTTTTTAATTTAAGTAAATAACAGCCTATCACAACCCAGCTCATGAGGCCGCTTGAGGCCGCGCGGTTCATCAATAAATGCTGGATTTTGAGATGACTACAAGAATATGCTACCTGCGCGGCAGAGCCTGGCAAGCTACCCGTGTCGTATTTGATATGCCAAATACCAGTAACAATTTTAGACCTCATTCCCATGACCTGATGGAATGGTTTGAGGCTCTTTATGTTCCTGGAGCAAGCTGGTGCCCTTGGGCTCTACTAGCATAAGACAGGTCATATGGAGATGTTACTGGTGCCTGCTCGAGCAAATCGATGATGAATGGGAAGACAGTGATACAGTGATACAGTGATATATATTTTTTTGCTTTTTGGGTCACACCCGGCCATGCTCAGGTGTTACTCCTGGATCTGCACTCAGAAATTACTCTCGGGGGCCACATGGGATGCCAGGGATCGAACCGGGCCGGCACAGGCCGGCTGTGTGCAAGGTAAATGCCCTACCCTCTGGATTATCGCCCTGGCCCCAATATATTAACAAATTAATCAACTTCTTTCTTTTATGACTCACAATCTCTTAAAAATCCTTTATAATGTTTCTATCAATCATGCTTTGGGGATCTCTGTTTAGGAAGTATACATTAAAAGGTATAAAGGGGGCTGTAGCCACAGCACAGCGGGGAGGGCATTTGCCTTGCATGCGGTCAACCTGGGTTCGATTCCGGCATCCTATATGGTCCTCTGAGCACCGCCAAGAGTAATTCCTGAGTGCAGAGCCAGGTGTAACCCCTGAGCATTGCTAGGTATGACACACACAAAATAAACAAACAAACAAACAAATCACTTGATCACTTGACATCCCGTTATTCATCGAGTTGCTTGAGCGGGCGCCAGTAACATTTTCATTTGACCCTATCACGTGCCAGTGTAGCCCAATGGCATCTGGTTGCTTCAGGAATATGAAAGGACTCTCTCTCCATACCAATAAGTCCCCCTAATTTGAATATTTATGCATTTTATTTTTCTTTTCTTTCTTTGTTTTGAGGCTCTTTGCAAACAAATAAGCAAAAATAAAAAGGCATAAATATTCAAATTAGGGACTGAAAGAGAGTACAAGAATGGCACAAATCACTAGCCTTGAATGAGTTAAGAATTTCGTTTAATCTCCAGCACCCATGATCTCCAAGCACGGCCAGATGTAGTCCTAGTGGTGTCCAGCATCACCAGGGTCTGATATTTCTGGGTCAGTGATCACCTGGAGTGTCCCCAAAGTCACCTGAGCTATGCTTGGGAAGTCCCTTAAAATAGAAAAAAATTATGAAACTAATAGGTCAGAGAAGGGAGAAGAGGAGGGAAGAAAAGGGAAAAGATGCAAGGATAATATAATAGAGGAAGAGAGGAAAAGGAGGAGAAACAAGAAGAGGAAAAGGAAGAAAAAAAAGTGGAAAAAGACATAATACGCCTGAGTAATTTTAAGTACAGAGCAAAGATGACTAGCGTATCACGTAAGTTCCTCCTGACCACTGGTCTTTCACCTCCTCTCACTCTCCTCCTCCTGTAAAGTGAAGGTACATGAGGGAAATCAGAACCAGTTTGTATTCTCTAGGAGAGGGACGGTGCAGGAACTTAACATCATTTGGTTTGTGAGAGCTGAAGAGGAATGAAGAGGAAAGAAGGCTGTACACTCTGCTTCACAGGGGATGAGCTCAGGACGGGGGTTTAGCCGGCGCCTAGACCTACCTCCTCCTGCATCCCACATTCCAGCAGCATCGTCACACAGGCTTCAATGGGGAAGGCGATCTCCCGGCCGCTGATCAAGAGGTGCTCCTCCAGGGGCTTCCCAAAGGAAGGCTTCTCCACCCACGCCTCTGAGGGAGTCAAGGGAAACGGTGTCAGTCAGCAGTCCACTTCGTGAAGATCACTTAGGCTGGGACAAAAAGTTGTGTCTAACTAGCAAGAACATGGAGGCTCAATTTCGACTCCTTTCTTATAGCTTCTTTGGAAATACGGGGAAGACTAGGAAGGATGAAGAGTCACTCAGCTGCATCCAGAACATCTATACTCCCTCATGCACATATCCCGGGCTCGTCCTCTTGGAGGCGGCCAACATGAACATCCATATCCCCCTCTCTCCTCCCCCATACACATACTCTGGGCTCGTCCCCTGGACGCAGACAGTGTGTGCGTCTGCATTGCTTCAGTGCAACTAGATCAAAGAACCATCTTAGGAAATTCTAGCATTTCATTTAGATCTTACTGTGGAGATCATAGGGAGAAACAAAACGCATAAACAAGATCTTATCAAAGAACCAAGTGGACTCACGAGCCCTCCTACAGCAAGGAATGCATGCACTTACCCTGTTGTGCTTTTATCTGAGGCAACACCGCTTGCAAGAGTGTCAGTGATTTCTTATGGTATTCAGCTTGCACTTCTATTAGCTGAGAAAACACAAGGGCAAACGTTACCCTTTTGGAAAGGAGGAGAACACGGTCCGCTCTGCGTGAAAATGCTCTTATGAACAGGGGAAGGAAGTGATATCCTCCACCCTCTTTAATCTGCCTTGACTGGTAGAACACTCACTTTCTCCTTTGCCTCTGTAGCAGAGAAGTGGACATAAATGGAAATTTAGAAAGTAAAACGTTGAAGGAATAAGGGAGGGTCAATCCCGGAATTGGAGTCTAACGTGAGAACCTGCTTTGATGTCACCAAGTCCTACTGAATGCCTGATCCTCAAAGTAAAAGTCAACAAAGAGAGATGCAATACTAGAAAACTATAAATGGCATCTACTTTTAGAAACACATCTGCTTACGTAATTCACTAAGTGTCAGTAGCCTGTACTTATTCTGAAATCTGCAAGGTGAGTTTAAGATATAACTGATTAGAAACCTTGGGATTGGACCAAAATGTCAGCAGTGCAGGTAGGGCATTTGCCTGGTATGTGGCTTACCCTGAGTTCTATCCCGGCATCCCATCCCTGAGCACCTCCAGGAGTAATTCCTATGTCAGACCCAGGAGTAACTCCTGAGTATCACTGAGTCTGATCCCAAAAAAGCAAAATAAAATAAAATAAAATACAATACAATACAATACAATACAATACAATACAATACAATAAAATAAAAGAAAACTTGGGATCTACAACTCCTTTTCTAGGACTTTAGGAGGTAAAATTTCTTTGTTTATAGTGTGATGCAGTACAAAGGAAAGTCACTTCTATTCTTGCTCTTCCATTATATTTAAAGAGATACTGAACTGGGGACGGGTAAAGCTACTGAAATAATAACATAACCGATGAAAACTTGTGGTGACTTCTTTCTGAAACTCCTTACTCCTTAAAGATTGGACATGTATACAGAAAGGGAACAGAATGACTGTTTAATTGCTTGGTATGGGGATAAGTATTATTTCTTTTTTTTAACATTTTTATTATACCACCGCAAGATATACAATTACAATGCTGTTCACGCTGGGGGTTTCGGTCACACAGTGTTCCAGCACCCCACCCTCCACCAGTGCCCCCCCAGCCACCACCCATGTCCCCATCCCTCCCCCCCTCCCACATCCTGCCTAAATGGCAGGTTCTTTATCTCCTCTCCTCTCCCTCTCTCTCTTCTCCTTCTCCCACACATTGTACACTTCTAAGTGCACTACGTACACTTAGAAGCCATCATTTGCATTTTTTTGTCTGTGGGGATAAATATTATTTCTAATTAACACTAATATCTATATTAAAAATAAGAATATTGAAATGAATGATATATAAGTGATAGACAATTTAATAAAACAGCATGTCAATATTTCCAACCATTTTAGAAACTATAAAATTAAATATTGTAACAAATAAAACCATTGATATATACTTGACAAAACTCTGCTTATAAATAAACGCTAGTTATTAAAGTTAGAAGAATGTTTATCAGTTCTTTTCAAGGTAGAAAGAACTCCCACCCCTTTTTCCAGGGTAGTAAAAACTCCTACCCCAAAGAACTTTGGGGTCACTGATCAAAGCATTGGAAAATTCCTAACAGCCCACAGCTGTTCTAGCATCCTCATCACTTTCACTTTTCAGGACTTCAATTTTTTCTTTACTTTATAAAAAATCATTCCACCACTTCCCTGACCATAAACAAGAGTTTTGAGGTTATATTATTAATCCCAAATTTAAAAATAGGTGAGCTCATCAAACCCTGGCTCACACATGCGTTACTACTGAGCAACATTCTCAGCTCAATAACTTTCTCCACCCGCCCTCATTTAATCTCCCTTATTCCACCCACTGCTTTATATTTACCCTATAAAGAACAATGGTCCTAATTTCTTGAAGCACATTATTCAAAAATGGATTACTCAAATTCATTGACGAGAGGCAAGCCACAATCATTATCTGCCTACTTGTTCCTGTCTTTTCGTAAAAGTTAGATTAAAACTATTTATGTACCAGAGGTGGGATTATCTTCTAGTAAAACTCTGTGTTTATGGTAGAACAAAATTTATCAAAGTTGGCCCTACTGAGTTTTAGGAAAGACAATTCCTTGCTGCCTATCAGTCCTATACACTGAAGAAGTCTCAGCACATCCTTGACTTCTATCCAGTAGTTACCAGTAGCAACCCTACTCCCCAATGGTGGCAGGCAAAACCATCTTCAGACACTGCCAAACGTTTATTGGAAGATGGAGTAACATTACTCCCGGTTGATAATAATTGCCGTAGATGATTTAAGCTGTTGCAACCTTGATGGGTGGAGTTAAGTTTAATTCTTAGGCTTTAAGAGAAATTCATACAAGGAGAAACAGAAGGCAGAATATGTGTAGGGGTGATAGTAAAAGACTTACACTTTTCCTTGGTATGCTCAACCAAGGATCTCCAGTCTATGCCCACATTCCTTCTTGTCCACACCATGAATCTAGGAAAAATCTTTACAAAGTCTCACTTTTTGAACACTTACCGTCTGAAAGTAGTTTGCATAGTCAATTTCTTTGGCCACAAAACTGTACATGTCAGCTGAGAGCTGGTCCTGTGGAAGGTAAAAGACAATCAGGGTAAAACAAATCAATGAAGTGGCTAATTCTTGAGTTCAGACATAATTAGAGAAAGAACCTTAAACACTGATAAATTTAATTTTTAATAAAACTAGGCCTATAACAAGCTTTTCCAGTGATATTTCCATGTTTCCTTACCATATAAATATAAAAAAAGCACCAAATGCCAATGGTTTCCCCAAGGATTTTAACATGTCATGTCTAGAATTAAAAAACACTGGAGTGGGAGAGTGATATACAAATCACTTCTTTACAATTCTGCAGCTAATCCCATCTGCTGAGGCAACTTCCATATACAGAATGGGCCTCTTCTCTTTCCTATCTACACTTCCTTTCTTCATCATTCTACTGCTTTGCTCTCCTTTACTCTTTGTAATGATTGGTTTGTTGCAGGTATAACATGGGAAAGAGTCAGAATTACATGAGTCTGGGGAAATTTGGATAAAATGGTGAATTCAATATTTCACCATAGCTCCTGAACTACATGTGGTGGCTCACATGGCTGCAGAGCTTATCTACTCAATAAGCTCCACACTGCTCAAATTATGCTTTTAGGGACTCCATGAGGACCAACAAGAAGAAAAAGAGCAAACTATAGCCTAACATCTCAGCATCTTCCGGGGGGTGAGCTACAAAGATTCACCCCAACACAACAAGAACACATAGACAAATAATAGGGAAAACACAGAGAAGTCTAACAAGTTCAATGAGTGAAAATAATGTAACCAGAAGCATAAACCACATCATATAAACAACAACAAATAGCTCAGTATACCCTCAGACAATATTTTTAGTGACACTGTAATGAGGATGATCACTGAGCTCAGATGATGGTACAGGTAGTCCCAAAAGTACAAGAAAGAATACGAATTGAAATGAAAAAAATACTATTATAATCCAGAAACAACAGAGATAAAGAACATGGTATGTGATATTAAAAACAACAGAATCTCTGAAGAGCAGTATGGCAGGAACTGAACAAAAGATTAAGGAGCTGCAAGATGAAGAACAAAGTGCTAGAGTATGCCAAAGAAGGAAAGCAGTCTGAATAGAAATGAATAGCACACCATAGAATTATAGAATGAGTCCAAAGGAACAATACAAACATCATGGGAGTCCCTGAACAGGAAGGTAAGTGAGATAAATAAACATTTTATCTACAGGAATCATCAATAAGCATTGTCCAGAGTTGAGTTTTCCAGGAGCTGAGTCTGAGAGACATGAAAGATCCCAGTGGAAATAGATCTAAATAGGAAAATATCAGGACACATGATACTCAAAATGGCAAAATCCAAAGGTAGAGACAGAATATTGAAAGCAGCAATATAAAAAAATGAATTTACAAAAGAAAGACAATATGATGGACAGTAAACCTATTAAATGAGACCTTATGAGCCAGAAGAGTATGGAAGAGATAGTACAAAAGAATCAACAAAATGAACTCCTCACTATGAATCCAGTCTATGCAGCTAGGTTATCATTCAAACTTGAAAGAACAATAAAGAACTTCATGGACAGCCAACAGCTTATGGAATTCATAGCCTTGAAACTAGTTTTACAAGAAATATTGAAAGATCTCCTTTAAAGGACAGGAGAGCTTCTCCAACATGTGGCACTAAGTACGACACTCATATGGTCATTCTCTACTAAATTAAGAAAAGTTAAAAATACATAGAAATCAACCATCATAAACTTTTACTGATGTATTTTATGACAATCCTATTTGTGATCCCTTTAAGTTTTTTTTCTTCTGTTTGGATCATATGTGGCGCTGCCCAGGGGTTACTCCTAGCTCTGCACCCAGGAATTACTCCTGGCAGTGCTCAGGGGGCCATATGGGATGCTGGGAATTAAACCTGGATTGGCTGTGTGCAAGGCAAACACCCTACCCGCTGTGCTATCTGCTCCAGCCCCTCCCGTTAAGTTTAACTGGAGCAAGTAATATGAAATAAATTGCCTGCCAAAGGGACAGGCTGGGGATGGGAGGGAGCCAGGAGACACTGGTGGAGGAGAGAGGAAATTTGATGGTGGAATTGTTGTTGGAATACTGCATGCCTGAAACTATTATCAATAACTTTATAAACCATTATGTTTTCATAAAAATAAAAAATTTTAAATGAATGCTGCATTAAATATTGATCCAAACATCCAGCACTTGAGTTATACTAACCTATCATATTAGAAAAATCAAGTCATCTGCATACCTGTATAGAAATACAAAGCACTTTTAGAATATATTTTGTTGCTATTGCTTTGTTTTGGGCCACACATGGTGGTGCTCAGGACTTATTCCTGGTGAAGCTCAGGGGACCATATGGTGTTCTGGGGATCAATACTGGGTAAGTGCCTTATTCATAGTAATTTTAAATCTTTTAAAGAGAAATTTGAAAAAACCGACAACATATATTAATATGTATGATTTGTAATCTATATTCAAATGGTAAGATATGATGAAGGGTTTTAATGGAGGGGAAGCAGACAGCATGCAAGGACAAGTGGTTGCTATAAAGGGACAGATAATTCAAGACAAGGCATATCAGAGGATATGCCAGAGATCAAAGGACTGGCCTATCAGTTGGGAGAGAGAGAGAGCTCAGTCCACTGAAGGTGTTTCTAAGGGGGAGGCCCAGACTGAGCCCCAGCACTGCATGGTGTCTGAGCATTACCAAGTGTAATGCTAAAAAAGACAGACAAACTAACAAAAACCCACTAACATGAAATGAAGGTTATTTCTGATAGACTAATCACTGGAGAACACTACATTCGACTATAACAAACACTGCAAAATTACAAAAATTCAAAAGCAACAAAATACCCAAGGACTAAGAGACAAAAGTAAATGGTATAACATCTACATGAGAGAAATACCAGAAGGATAACAAAGAGAGAAAGAAATAGAGGTAAATTATAGTATAGTGAAAAAAAAAATTAAAGAATTTGAAGCAGTCAAAACTATTTTAACAAATGGATGACAGATATCAAACCATAGGTAGTCACCTCATACACATCCAGCATTTATTGATGAACCTCATGCAATGCTGGAGATCTACCTGGAGAGGTGACTACAATGCAGTCCGCCTCATACAGTGTTCAAAAATTAATTTTAATATTTTATACCTATTAAAAGGGTCTCATTAAATCTGAAGCTTTTAATCTGGAGAGGTTTTCTCCAGGATGATCCATTAATTGAGGAAAAGTGTCTGATTAATGTAACAATATGACTGGTATTAAGAATATTGGTATTAAAAATACATATGAACATAAAATAAGAAATTAGGAAAACGCTCATATGAGTTTGTTTCTATGATTATAAGGAAACAGTGGAAGGCTACACAGGAGTTCACAACACCAACTGCCTTATCTTAGGGACACTTGGCATGTAACTAGGTACTTTGTTTACAACAATTTAAAAAAAATGGTGAGGAGAGTGAAGGAGTCACTCTACTAGCAAATGGACAGCTGCTGGGAGAGGGAGAATTATGAGTGGTTTTTTCTTAACAGATGTTTGTATTTGATTATCTTCATATTGAGGATTACTCCTATCTCATTTGGTGGCGTCAGAGAATAATCCGCAGTGTCTGGAATCAAACCAGAGTTAATTGCGTGCACACAAGGGCCTAAACCGCTCCTGTCTCTGACTCTATATTCATATTTTTTTTTTCTTTTTTTTTTGGTCACACCCGGCGATGCTCAGGGGTTACTCCTGGCTCTGCACTCAGGAATTACTCCTGGCGGCTCGGGGACCATATGGGATGCCGGGCGTGTGTGCAAGCCCCCTACCCGCTGGGCTATCGCTCCGGCCCCTATATTCATATTTTGATTGGTGAACAGGTATCACTTCTATAATATTTAAAGTGAAATGTAATCTACTTCTTAATAATAAAAGCAATAAAGAAATTATATAAAATGAAGCAATTAAACTTTTATTCTGATGTAGTCAGGTATCCATATTTAGCATCCATAAGACCATACTTATATGTCTATCAAAGAAGAACATTTGTAAAAAACAAGAAGAATTAACTAAAGAACACAAATCCGTGGTTAATGTGTAAAAAACTAAACAGAATAAAAGTGAAATCAACCTGAGATTAAACACTACACTTCCGAAAGGTACCTGGTAGATCTACACTTCCCAAAAGGTACCTGCCATTTTCACATAGAAGTTCAAATGACAAATTAGTTTTACTCAAGATGAATCTTAATGAAACACTACGGAGCCAATAACCATATACAGAGTGTACCTATGAAGCTGTACAGTTTTCTACACGTTCACAATGTACTTTTGCTGCCTTCTAGATAATTTATTTTGCAACACATTACTGCACAGTTGTAAATAACTTATGTACTGTAACATCACTTCAGTTATGTGTAAAGAAATAAATAAATTAATTACAAAAAAAGATGAATCTTAAATCTGAAGTATTTCTCTTACTTTTCTTTGGAAGGCAGTATTATAAGGTGAGTGATAAGGAATTCTTCCAAATGTTTCACTAATTCCTGAGAGAAAGTCCATCAAAGTTACACATACAGCATGAATGCGAAAGGATATCCCAACTGCAAGGCATCAGGACTCAGTGGAGACACACAGAGAGATGTCCATTCACAAAGAGAGTATTTTCCTCTCCAACTGTGTGTGGTCACTGGGTGCAGTCCCAGAGCCTCCAGCCAGCACCAGCTGCTGGGATGGTGCAGGCACCATTTTCTTGGCCCTCATTTTAAAGTGCAGGCCAAATTGTCTGAGAATTGCTAAAGATGCCCATGGGCTTCTCTGTACCTCGCAGAAGCTCCTCCAAACCCCAAATAAATAAAGAAACGGCATGTGATTAATGCAGAAAGCACCCAGACTAGTTTCAGAAACACGGTGTTTTTTGTTTGTTGGCTCTAAAATAAATACACCTTCATACAGTATGTGCATATACAGAGTACCGTGAATTGTATATGTTCAATTAAGTCCTATAAAATATTTGTGGAGAAGACAGGAAACTATTTTATAAGTCTAAAGAATAATAATTATTATTCCCTGGAGCAGGAGCACAATTCTCTTAGTTTCACAAGTCTGAAGTTTTCATCTCTGCTGCTATTTCCTTAGCTAGCATTTCAATCACAAGGACACGTGTTCCTCAGGAGGCAAGATTGGTACAGTAACCCATGAGATAGCAACAGGCAAAGCCGAGAATAATTTACTATCAGTAATGAGTTCAATATTGTTTAAATTTTCAGCTGTTCTAGAATCTGTTATTTGGGACTCAGATAACTGATACAACAGATAACTGATAATTCCACACAGAAACCAAGGTGCTTTTCTCTATGCTTACCAAGCAGGCACATCACATTGATAATAACCCCCCACTAACCCCTGTCTAGGTCATATCAAAGTTTTGACTCATAGCACCCTGGCTGGGCTCTTTGTAGATTCTAGCAGCAAATGTGTGAATATTTAATTCAAGCTTCCCAGAGGCTGATTTTAAAAGGTTTAGTGGAAATTCAATGAACTAAAGGGAACTCCCAGAGGCCCCCTCCCACTGTCTTGCTAGAGAGGAGCAAAGATGGAGGGTACCCTGCAAATCTCCACTCTGTTGGCAGCCTCCTCCATTTCTTCCCTGAGGGCATCAGCTTTGGCACCTGTAGGCTGTAAGCCGCTGGACAAACCTGAAGACTTGGAAGTCTGCTGCCACCTGATGGAAAATAGAAAAATGATTAAGCGTCAATCAAGGCAGAACCTGGGGACACTATAGAGACAGCAAAAAAATAGCTAGTTACAGAGTTACCCATGGAATCATACCCGCTCAGGAGAAAGCAAAAGAACCAAGTATTAGACTATGAGAAAGGGAGCTCAAATTTCCATGTCTTTATTGTGAGAGATGCTGAGGCTACCCTGCCCCTCCAGACAGAACAAACATCCCCCAGGATGTTCTACTGTCCCCACTGTCCTTGAGTACTGAGGACACCACCACTCACTGTTGCTTCCCAGAGTCTGTGCCATTGCTTTAAATTTCCTGCTGATGCTGTGGGCATTTGAGTTGGGAAATATTCATCTACTCAACTAAGCAAATCATGTTTGCTATGTGAGTAAATGGATAATATTAAAAATATATCTGAGAGCAAACACCTCCACTGAAAAGCAGAAAACAATTTGTCAGTTTTCAGATAACTCATTTATGTGTTCTCACACACTTATTTTGTTGGAGAATGAAAGACTTCTGGGGAAGCCATTTTAGGATCTTTTATGAGAAAGAATAAATATTTCTGATTGCTTTACTAAGAGTTACCCTAAGACCAAGAAAACCAAGACTCCAATTATGCTAGGTACTCATAGCTACAGGGTTGTAAACTAGGTGGCTTACAGATTTATTTATGGTAAGAAAAGTCAAATATATGGATCATCCTTGATTTTCCTACTTGTTATAGAGTCATGACATATTAAGCTATGCATCAGTTCTAAGAAAAGCAATATTCTAATCAAGATGACAAAACATAGCAGTCAGGAAGCCAGGAGGGATAGTGGAATAGATCCGGACAGTGGAGGTACAGGGCATTCCACCTTATCTAGAGAGCAGCTACTCTACCTTCACACAGAACTGATGGGATCCAGGCAGGGGGTAGGTCCGGGTTGCTGTATGTTTCACCAACAATCTGCAAACTACCAGGTAAAACATAGCCAATGAAAACTACTCCTGATGAAATATGGGAAGAGATAAAATACTTTCTCCTAAACACCAGTCAGGCATTGATAGTATACTGATAAAACCAGATAGCTGTGTACATGCTGTATCGTCTCAACCATCCGACAGAGAAGCAAACGGTGCAACATTAACCTCCTTATAAGAATCAAGTATCTAATCACTAGGTACCTTGGTATACATTTTCACCTCATCTTGTTTTGTTTTGTATTTTTGGGCTACCTATGGTTTTTCTCAGGTCTTACTCCTGGCTCTGCACTCAGGGATCATGTCTAGAACAGTTCAGGGGATCCTATGGGGTGCTCTGGGAACCACAAAGGGTGCATCCAAAGTAAGCATCCTACCCACTGTGTTATAGTTCCAATCTCAATCTTTTATGTGCAAGAGAAACAGAAGACTGTGGGCTCTGTAATACAAGAGAGGGTAAATTATGTTTCTGTTACTAGCAGGAAGTAGCAAAATAAAGGATTTTCTGTTATTAAAAAAATAAAAGAGGTGCACCCATGGGATAATTACAGGGTTTTGAGAGAACAAGCTGGTCTAAAACACCCAAAGGTTGACACAAATCCTGAAAAACATTCCTGAGTGCAACAAAATAATTCACAGACAACTAGAAAGCAAATAATCTATTTTATACTATTTAAAGACATTTAAATATATTAGCTAAAAATAAGAATTAGTAAATATACTTAAGAAATTTTTTCTTGGGCGGCGATAGCCCGCGGGTAGGGCGTTTGCCTGCGCCGGCCTGTGCCGGCCTGGGTTCGATACCGGCATCCCATATGGTCCCCAGAGCACGGCCAGGGTAGTTCCTGAGTGCGGCCAGAGAAACCTCTGAGCATGCCGGGAGTGACCCAAAAACAAAAAAAAAAAAATTTTTTTAAAATGGTTTACATATTGTTTTACATTTCCTAAATATTAATGTTTTATGGGTTTTCTGTAGTATATGTGAAGTGTAAGTTACGTGAAGTTATGGAATTATGACCATAATTTAGATATCACCAGAGTAGATTATAAAATCAAGGGAAACCAATTGTCTGAAACATGTAAATTATCCTCAGTTTTGCATGTGGGTATCTTCTTTCCCTGCTTGTCTTCACCCAGTGGCAGGTATAAATGTGAGCAGAGTGAGGTGTCAGGAGTAGAACCAACATGCCCTTGCGTATGTAGCTGCACAGTTAAAGAGATGTGGAGCTGGACCTGCTGAGATGGTGCAGGTCATTCATGAATGAATGAAAGTCACCAGGATCCATTTGGAAGGGAGGAAATCCCATCCTTAAAGTCCTTAAATCCAGGTTCCAATAAATGCCCTAGAGATGCCAACCAGGCAATTCACCATACCTGAAAGGATGGATGAGTAAGCAGCAGGTCTGGTTTGTGGACGTGTGCATGCTGAGATGGTGAAAGCTAGGGGTGGAGGCTGCCAGGATCCAGCTGGAAGTCCAGATGACCAAACAGGGGTCTGTGATGTAGAATTTGGCCCGCTGACATGGTAGAGATTAAGTGTCTGACTTTATTTTCTTTTTAATATTTACAAGCACTTTGTATATCTCACATATTAGCCCATTGTCAGATGAATGAAAAAATATTTTCTCCCAGTATGTGGAGTGCATTTTTATTCTGGTCTTTGTCTCTTCTGCGGTACAGAAGTTTCTTAGATTGATGAGTCCTACTTGTTTATCTTGACTTCAGTTTGCTTGGCCAATGGCATGAACTCGTTGAAGATGCTTCTAGATTCAATGTCATCATGGGTCTACTTATGTTTCTTCAATATAATCTAAGGAGTCAGATCTGATATCAAGGTCTTTAGTCCATTTTGATTTGACTTTTGGGCATAATGTTAGAAAAGAGTTCTGTTTTTTGCTGTAATCGAGTAGTTGTCCAATACCATTTGTTGAAAATGTTCCACTTGATACTTTTTTACTTATCGAAGAAGGGATTATATATGATGAATTATATCAACTGTTCATAAACCTGAGAATCTGTCTCTGGGCTCTCAATGATAAATTTGTGTTCTGGTAAGAGTTCTCTTCCTGGGTTTCAAATGGATGCCATGTTGCCCTTTCCTCAGCTGGCCTTTCCTCTGAGTGTATGCAGAGAAAGATCTTTCTCTTTTTATGGCCTCACTTATCTTGCTGAATATGGTACTATTCTAATGATGCAATCTACTTCCTGCTGAAGTGTCAACATAGGATTTTTTTTTTTTGGTTGGGAGGGTGGGTGTGTGGGGCAAAAATTCAGTACATAGTACTGTGCAGATGTATTCAGTAGGAACATAGTCTCTTGATCCAGAAGGGTTGATCTTGAGAATCATGCTCTCCCCTAAATAAGGTCCTTGATCATGAACTTGAATCCGTACTCACGATTTGCTCGGCGGGCGCCGTAACATTTCCATTGGACCCTATCACGGCCAATGGAGCCCAATGGCATCTGGTTGATTCAGGAATATGAAGAGCCTCAAACCGTTCCTTCAGGGTCTTAACAAGGAAGTCTGACCATCTTGTAGGTGGGCGGCCCGTGATCTTTTGACACCCGTGGGATCCAGTCGGTAACGGCTCTAGCCAGCGGTTGTCTCCAAACGCTTACTGTCCAGCCCATCTGGACTAAATAAGGATAAGTTTTTGAAAGAATGGACTATTTTATTAACTAGGGCTATATTGAATCTATTGCAAAGAAGTTTGTATACTACTCACATTCAATTAATTCATAATTCTTAAGTGCCATTAAAGCTTACTTTTTTTTTTAAACTCATCCTTCTCATCTGTAATTATTTTATTTCTTTTTTTATAGCTTAGGACTTTATTTACATTTTGAGAACTTGCCGACTGATTCAAAATTTTATCATGCATGAAGTGGCTTAGAATTTTTTTCTTAATATTTTATTTTATCACCGTGAGATATACAATTACAAAGATGTTCATGCTTGGGTTTCAGTCATACAGTGGTTTAGTCTTTTCTAAAATTATTTATTTCTGGGACCAGAGTGGTAGTACAGAGGATAGGGCATTTGCTTTGCATGTGGCCAACCCAGGTTTGATTCTTGGCATCCCATATGGTCCTATGAGCACTGCCAGGAGTAATTCCTAAGTGTAGATCCAGGAGTAACTCCTGAGCATTGCCAGGTGTGACACAAAAAAGCAAAAATAAAATAAAATAAACTTCATTTCTAAATAGCTTCTCAATAGCTCTAAAGTAGGATTTCTGAAATACATATGCCAGATCTGCTAAAATAATGATAAATGAACACATTGGATTTAGACCTAACTGAACAAGTTACTAGTAGTATTTGACACTTACACCAAAATTATGGCAGAATTCAAATATTCAGTCATGAAACTATAGAAGAACATGAATTTATAAGATACAAAAATATTCTGTTTCTTATTAAAGGTCAAAGTACATCTCCTGTGCCTGCAGGTTGGAAGGATAGAAAGATAGAATATAAGAAAGAATATAAGAAAAGAATATAAGAAAGAATATAAGAAAAGAATATAATAAAGAATATAAGAAGACGTAAACTTTGATAATCAGAAAAGTACATGTCAAGGAAGAAATCTACGCACATTAACTCAATAAGTTTAGGGTGGATAAAAAGCAGTGAACATATTACTGATTCCTGTTATCAGTAGGATGGAATTTGATCCATTTTCAACTGTATCTTGATGTACTTTTGTGGTAACTAAGAATGAAGGATTAGGACAGAAGCATGAAGTTGGGGAGGTTTAAATTCTTGTGGCATTCAGCAAGGTACTACAAAACAGAAAACTTCAGTTTATAAATGACTAGACTGAGAATAATATGGAAAGAAAAGTACCTATACTAAGATAGTCCTTTCATCATATCTATAACCTAAATTGATAGAGAATCCATAATTTGAAAACTCAGATGAAATCTTCCATTATTTTTAATAAGCAGAAACAGATTTTAACGGATTTGTTTTTAGGATTTCCAAAGCAATAATCAGTCCCTATACTCACAACTATACAAAATATGCTGAGATAAATATTTTTTAATATATTTTACTATACCACCATGAGATAAATGATTGCAAAAATGTTCATGTTTGGGTTTCGGCCATACAGTGTTCCAGCACCCATCCCTCCACCAGTGCCCATTTCCCACCACCAATGTCCCTGATTCCCTCCCACCTCTCCTAGCCTACCTCTATGGCAGGCTCTTTATCTCTTTTCTCTCTTACTCTTTCTCTTTCTCTCTCTCTCTCTCTCTTTCTCTCTCTTCCTTCTTTACATATTGTGGATTGTAATATATATACTTAGAGGTTATCATGTGTATCTTTTTGCCTGTATTTAATGCTAAGTTCTATGTGGTAACAGCACTTTCGACAATTATTGGCACACTGTTCCCTTCTCTGTCTTATTTTTTATTTTTTTTTAAGTATTTTTATTATACCACCGTGAGATATACAAATAAAAAAGATATACAATTAAAAAGTTCATATTTGGGTTTTGGTCATACAGTGTTCCAGCACCTGTCCCTCCACCAGTGCCCATCTCCCACCACCAACGCTCCCCGGTTCCCTCCCCCTTCCCCAGCCCACCTCCATGGCAGGTTCTTTATTTCTTTCCCTTTCTCTCTCTCTTTCTCTTTTCCTTCCCTCCCAGACTATGGATTACAGAACATACATTAAAAGGTTGTCATGTGTATCCTTTTTGCTTCTATTTAATGCTCAGTTCTAGGTTGGCATTAGTACCCTCGACTATTATTAGCACACTGTTCCATTTTCTGTCTTACTTAACCTCTGACTCCCACACGTTTGTGGTAATTTCCATCTTTGACAAGACCTCCTGATATATGTTTCACTTGACCTTGGATATTGGTATCATAATATGTACATATATATTTATGCAATCCAAATAAATGAAGTCATTCTGTATCTGTTCTCTCTCCTTCTGGCTAATTTCACTCAACATAATCTTCTCCATGTCCATCCATTTATAGGCAAATTTTATAACTTCATTTTTCCTAACAGCTGCATAGTATTCCATTGTGTAGATGTACCAAAGCTTCTTTATCCAGTCATCGATTTTTGGGCACTCTGGTTGCTTCCAGATTCTGGCTATTGTGAATAATGCTGCTATGAACATAAAAGTAGGGATGGTATTTCCGCTGCGTATTTTTGGCTTCCCAGAGTAGATTCCCAGGAGTGGTATGGCTGGGTCAAATGGGAGTTCAATTTCTAGTCTTTGGAGGAATGTCCATATTGTTTTCCAGAAAGGCTGTACCAGCCGGCATTCCCACCAACAATGGATGAGTGTCCCCTTTTCCCCACATCCACGCCAGCACTTGTTGTTCTTGCTCTTTTGAATATGTGCCAGTCTCTGTGGTGTAAAGTGGTATCTCATTGTTGTTTTGATTTGCATCTCTCTGATGATTAGTGATGATGAGCATTTTTTCATATGTTTTTTGGCCATTTGAATTTCTTCCTTGCTGAAGTTTCTGTTCGTTTCTTCTCCCCCATTTTTTGATGGGGTTGTTTGTTTTCTTCTTGTAAAGTTCTACCAGTGCCTGATATATACTGGATATTAACCCCTTAGCAGATGGGTATTGGGTGAATATTCTTTCCCATTCTGTGGACTGCTTTTTGTATCTTAGTCACTGTTTCTTTTTGAGGTGCAGAAGCTTTTTTAGTTTCATGTAGGCCCATATGTTTATCTTTTCTTCTAGTTGCTTTGTTAGTGATGTTTCACCTTTGAAGGTGGCTTTAGCTTCAATGTCGTGGAGGGTTTTTCCTATATTTTCTTCAATGTACTTTATGGATTCAAGTCTGATATTGAGATCTTTAATCCATTTTGATCTGATTTTTTGTGCATGGTGTTAGACACAGGTCCAAATTCATTTTTTTTAACATGTCGCTGCCCAATTTTCCCAACACCACTTGTTGAAGAGGCTTTCCCTTACTCCATTTTAGACTCATTGCACCTTTATCAAAGATTAAATGATCATGTGTTTGAGGTTGGGTGTCAGGATACTCCAATTCTATTCCATAGGTCCACAGGTCTGTTTTTATTCCAATACCATGCTGTTTTAATTACTACTGCCTTGTAGAGACTTCAACACTGCTCTATCAACGATGGATAGATCAACAAGACTGAAACTCACCAAGAAAATATTGGCCCTGAAGGAAGAAATGGAAGAAAGAGAGCTAGTGGATATATACAGGGCTCTTCATGCCAAAAAAGCTGAATACACATTTTTCTCTAGTGCACATGGAACATTCTCCAAGATAGACCACATGTTGAGCCACAAAGCATACCTCAATAAAATAAAAAAAGATAGAAATTGTGTCAGCTATCTTTTCAGACCATGATGCACTGAAAATGGAAGTTAACCGTACACAGAAACAGGGAGTCAAACCAAACACCTGGAAACTGAACAGCTCACTCCTGAACAACAAATGGGTCATAGAAGAAATCAAACAGGAAATCCAAAGAGTTCTGGAAACAAATGAAAATGAAGACACCAATTATAAGAACTTGTGGGACACGGCAAAAGCCATGTTAAGAGGGAAATTTATAGCTCTGCAAGCATTCATCAGGAAACAAGAAAGGACCCACATAAATAACCTGACTACACAGCTGAAGACATTAGAAAAAGACCAACAAAAGGAGCCCAACCCAGGCAGAAAAAAGGAGATAATAAAACTTAGGAAATCAATGAGTTGGAAACCAAAAAGACAATCCAAAAGATTAATGAAACCAAGAGCTGGTTTTTTTGAAAAAATAAACAAAATTGACAAACCATTGGCAAGACTTATAAGGACAGGGAAAGAGAAAACCCAAATAAACAGAATCAGAAATAAAAAGGGTGACATCACAACAGAAACCACAGAAATCCAAAAGATCATCAGAGATTACTTTGAGAGCCTGTATGCCGTGAAACATGAGAATCTAGAAGAAATGGATCAATTCCTGAAGTCCTATAACCTCCCACGGCTGAAACAAGAAGACCCTCCAATACCTGAATAAACCCATCACCATTGAGGAAATAGAAACAGTAATTAAAAGTCTTCCCAAACACAAAAGCCCAGGTCCAGACGAATTCCCTAGTGAACTCTACCAAACCTTTTAAGGAGGACCTACTGCCAGTCCTTTTCAAGCTCTTCCAGGAAATAGAAGAAACAGAAACACTCCCCAAACAGCTTCTACGAGGCACATATCACCCTGATACCCAAAGCAGGGAGAGACAATACAAAGAAAGAAAACTACAGACCAATCTCCCTGATGAACACGGATGCTAAGATCTTCAAGAAAATACTAGCCAACAGAATCCAAAGACTCATCAAGAAGATTATACATCATGACCAAGTAGGATTCATCCCGGGAATGCAAGGATGGTTCAACATTCGCAAGTCAATCAACATAATACATCATATCAATAAAAAACCATATGATCCTTTCAATAGACGCAGAAAAAGCATTTGACAAGATCCAGCACCCGTTCATGATTAAAACCCTCCAGAAAATGGGAATTGAAGGGACTTTCCTCAAGATAGTTACAGCCATCTACCAAAAGCCCACAGCGAGCATCATTCTAAATGGGGAAAAGTTGAAAGGCTTCCCCTGAGATCAGGGACGAGACAAGGTTGCCCACTCTCACCTCTTTTATTCAATATAGTACTGGAAGTACTTGCCATAGCAATCAGAGAAGAAAAGGACATCAAGGGCGCCCATATAGGCAAGGGAAGAAGTTAAGCTCTCATTATTTGCAGATGACATGATATTATACCTAGAGAACCCTAAACTCTCTACCAAAAAAAGTCCTAGAACAATAGACTCATATAGTAGAGTGGCAGGATACAAAATCAACACTCAAAAGTCAGTGGCTTTCCTATATACAAATAACGAAAGAGAAGAAATGGATATTAAGGAAAGTATTCCATTCACAATTGTGCCACAGAAAATCAAATACCTAGGAATCAACTTACCCAAGTATGTAAAGGACCTGTACAAAGAAAACTACAAGACACTGCTCCAAGAGATAAAAGAGGACACAAGGAAATGGAAACACATTCCCTGTTCATGGATGGGGAGAATCAACATTGTCAAAACGGTAATACTCCCTAGAGCTCTGTACAGATTCAATGCAGTCCCTATGAGGATACCGATGACATTCTTCAAAGAAACTGACCAAACGCTCCTGAAATTTGTATGGAACAATAAACCCCCAAGGATAGCTAAAGCAATCCTCGGGAAAAAGAAGATGGGAGGCATCACCTTTCCCAACTCCCTTCTCTGTCTTACCTAACCTCTGCTCCCACACGTTGTAATAATTTTTCTGAGATAAATATTAATAGGATACAGAAGGACCACACTGGAATGAATAAGCCCAGAAGATCCATTGACTAAAAGTATCACTGTCTCTGTGTATCACTATCTTCCCATTCATCATTGATTAGCTTGAGCGGGCACCAGTAACATCTCCATATGTCCTGTCTCATGCTAGTAGAGCCCAAGGCACTCTACTTGCTCCAGGAACATAAAGAGCCTCAAACCATTTCATCAGGTCATGGGAATGAGGTCTATAACTGTTACTGGTATTTGGCATATCAAATATGACACAGGTAGCTTGCCAGGCTCTGCCGTGCGGGTGGCATACTCTTGTAGTCACCTCTAAATCTAGCATTTATTGATGAACTGCGCATATATAAAAATAAAAAAGAACCACAGTTATTAAGTCACCAAAATGCAATACTATTTAATAAATACACCCCAAGACATAGGAGAAAATGAAAATTTTAAAAGAAGTATTTAAAGACCCAGGTCCGACGGCACCCAGGTTAGCTGGTCCAGGCTTGTAAGCCTTTGCACTCACCGAAGCCAAGCATGGCACCTTATCAAGGTTAAAGAACTCATTGAAGTCAAACTCTCCTGGGGACTGCTCAGGCAAGACAGCATCCCTTGGCACTTCCTGGTCAGCAGCAGGCTCCTGTGCAAGGATGACCTCCACCTCATCCTCTTCCGGCCACTCCTCCATTGCACTCGACTATGCCTTCTTTAGATCAAGTTTATTGGAGGATTTGTTTGGACGATTTATTGGAGGAAATGTAATTTTTTTAAATGTATTTTGTCAAAATTTAAAATTGTAGATAATAAAAAGTCAATATTTAAAGTATATAAAGATTTAAGTTTATAAAGCATAAAACTTGGATAGGGAGTTAAAGATTTCATTATTAAATCCCAATCAATCAATAAAATTGAGCTGAGAATATATTGTTCAATCATAAATAAGACTCCAATTAAATTTTCCCTATGCTTCAGAATCAATACACCACTGTCACCATTAATAAAATAACACAAGAATAGACTGACCAAGGCTTTCACTCAGGAGTAGTTATCCACATAAGAAGACTATATGGGGTCAGAGTGACAGTACAGAGGGAAGGGCATTTACTTTGCATGCGGCTGGCCTGGGTTCAATCCCTGGCATCCCATATGGTTCCCTGACCACTGCCAGGCGTAATTTCTGAGCGCAGAGGCAGGAGTAAGCCCTGAGCATCACTGGGTGAGGGAATCGGGGACATTGGTGGTGGGAAATGGGCACTGGTGGAGGGATGGGTGCTGGAACACTGTATGACTGAAACCCAAATATGAACATCTTATGAACATCTTTGTAATTGTATATCTCATGGTGGTATAATATAATATTAAAAAAGAGCAAGAAAAAGACAGCTAAACAAAAATCTGCAAGTAGGGATAGCGTTGAATTCCATATCTAACCCCTTGTGGACACTCATCCATTGTTGGTGGGAATGCCGGCTGGTACAGCCTTTCTGGGAAAACAATATGGACTTTCCTCCAAAGACTAGAAATTGAACTCCCATTTGACCCAGCCATACCACTCCTGGGAATCTACTCTGGGAAACCAAAAATGCAGGCGGAAACACCATCCCTACTTTTTATGTTCATAGCAGCATTATTCACAATAGCCAGAATCTGGAAGCAACCAGAGTGCCCGAAAATCGATGACTGGATAAAGAAGCTTTGGTACATCTACACAATGGAATACTATGCAGCTGTTAGGAAAAATGAAGTTATAAAATTTGCCTATAAATGGATGGACATGGAGAAGATTATGTTGAGTGAAATTAGCCAGAAGGGAGAGAGACAGATACAGAATGACTGCATTTATTTGCATGGCATAAATATATATGTACATATTATGATACCAATATCCAAGGTCAAGTGAAACATATATCAGGAGGTCTTGTCAAAGGTGGAGATTATCACAAACGTGTGGGAGTCAGAGTTTAGGTAAGACAGAAAATGGAACAGGGGGCTAACAATAGTCGAGGGTACTAATGCCAACCTAGAACTGAGCATTAAATAGAGGCAAAAGGATACAAATGACAACCTTTTTAATGTATGTTCTGTAATCCATAGTCTGGAAGGGAAGGAAAAGAGAAAGAGAGAGAAAGGGAAAGAAATAAAGAACCTGCCATGGAGCAGGGCTGGGGAAGGGGGAGGGAACCGGGGATGTTGGTGGTGGGAGATGGGCACTGGTGGAGGGACGGGTGCTGAAACACTGTATGACCAAAACCCAAACATGAACTTTTTTAATTGTATATCTTTTTTATTTGTATATCTCACGGTGGTATAATAAAATACTTAAAAAAAAAATACAGGCATATCTAACCCCTTGATCAGAAGTTCCAAGCTGGAAATTTGGGTCCTACAAAATCTCAAAGCAAGAAATCAGATGCTCATGGATGAAAATTTCTCTGTAACTCTTGTGCCTATTATTATCCTAAAAGTGGGAATATCAATATTTATTCAACTATTTTAGGTGAGTCACAAAATATGGGACTTGAACACTGATGCTATGGAGAAACAATTTTTTTGTAATGAAATGTTCTTATTTATTTACTTATTGCTTTTTTTGGGCCATACCCATTGATGCTCAGGACATAACTCCAGCCTCTGTGCTCAAAGGTCACTACTGACGGGGCTCATTATATAGGGTGCCAGTATCAAATCTAAGTCTGCCACATGCAAGGCATGAGCCTGAACTGCTATGTTATCTCTCCATTCCCTGGTAAGACAAAGTTATACTAGTATAAGGCCATAGGACCTATACTATAATAACAAACCGATCAACTCCCTGCAATCTGTTCCCTTTCCCACCAAGTACATTAAGGAGAGAGACTCATATCTGACTCAGAATAACGTTAGTCAAATTTCCAACTCCTTATCCTCTTTCTTTTTTTAACAAATGGAGAAAAGTCGTCAAGATAGGGGTTGGAACAATAGTCCAGCAGGTAGATCATTTGCCTTGAATGCAGCCAACCTGGGTTCTTTTCCTGGCATCCCATATGGTCCACTGAGCATTACCAGGAGTAATTCCTGAATACAGAGCCAGGAGTAACCCCTGAGCAACACCAAGTGTGACCCAAAAAAGCAAAAAAAAAAGTATTCAACAGAACCTACATCATTTTAATAACATTGGCTTTGCTTTTACCAATTCACTCCTTTTTTTTTTTTTGTGGTAGTGTGTATATGTTGTGTGTGTGTGTGTGTGTGTGTGTGTGTGTGTGTGTGATGGAGGGCAAACTGGCTGAGCTCTGCCAGGGATCAAGGGAGTAAATGTGGTGACAGGAATTGGGTTGGCTGCATGTGAGGCAAGTGTCTTACCAACTGTACTATCTCTCCAGCTCATCATCCTGTTCGCTTTTATGTTTACCTGATATCTGTGGGAAAGGGCACTGCTTTTTAATTTATGGTACAGCTTCAAAATACCTTATTAAAATGAATTCATTTTGCAAACATGTATCTTTTCAAAATGATCAGGATGCAGAGACAGAGAGACAGACAGAGACAGAAAGAGAGGAAATGGGGCTACCTGCTATTGAGGCAGCCTGGGGGTGGGCGAGAGGGGGTGGGGTACATTGGTGGTGGAAATGGGGCACTGGTGGAGGGATGGGTGCTGGAATACTGTATTACCAAGAACCGATTATGAACACCTTTGTAATTGTATTCTCACGGTGGAGTAATAAAAAATTAAAAAAAATAACAATAAAAAACAAACAAAAAAACCAAAATGATCAGGAAAAAATGGCAAAAATCAGTTGAGTGGGGACTAAACTTTAGCCATTAGAACTTTAACTAAAGAAATCTCCGATTCTTTACCTGTCTTATTTATTATGATCCTTACCTGCCTCATTTATTATGATATTTATCTATCTTATTAATATTATTTGTCTTATTTATTATGCTCTTTGGAATGGCTCTAATACATTTTATTAGTTCAGATGTAGAATGCCTATGTCCCAGCTGAAGTAAACGCAGCTTCGTTTCATAAAATATGTGGGAAGTGTTGTGAAAAACATGACCTCCTGTGACACCCGACCCTCTCCGTTCACCCCACAAATGTTATTATTATAGTGCACAATAATATTCTGGGAGGCTAAGTAACTTGACAAGAGTCACAGATTTAGAAAACAGGGATGTAGATCTTGGTACTTCATCTTTGACTTCTGGCTTAGGACTCCCGGGTTATCCAAATCTCTCAGTCCAACTATTTGTTTTTTATTCATTTTTCTCAAGAAATGTAAAACAAGATCTAGAGATAATTAAAATGGACCAGCAATGGAACTAAACAGAATTAAGACGAGCCAAATAGTTCCTTCTATTTGTATGTTTATGTTCCTTCAATTTGCTCCATAAATACACATGTGCACACCATTGTACAGAAATTTAAGAAGGCATGGGGTGAGAGATAGCAGACAACCTTACTGTGCGTGCACTAATCTGGGTTTGATTCTCTCACCACATGGCTTCCAAAGCATCACCTGGTGTAGCTCTTGAGTCCCAGAGGGTAATTGGTCATAGCCCTTGAGGTGCTCAAGCACAGCCATCGTAGTTCTGTAGGTTCCAGAGCAACACTGGACAGAGCCCTGGAGGTGCCTGAGCACCAACTGGGCTGGTCCTGGTGGCCCCCTGCACTACAAGCCCTGAAGAACAGCACTGTACCCCACCCTTGGGCTCTAGCACTGACCTTCCTGCTGCAGTACCTGAACGCTGCTGAGAGTAGCCTTCATTCTCTGGTCACTACTCAGGAGCCAGACACCTCCCCATCCCCAGTAAATAAAAGAGCATATACAATGGAGAAAAGTTTGAAAGGACTGGAGCTAAGTTAAGCCCTCTGCACGGCATGGTCTCCTGAGCACTCTAGGTGTGGCCTTCCTCAAAACGGAAATGAAATAAAACAAAACACACAAGTGCACAACTATGATATATATATATATATATATATATATATATATATATATGTCAGCTATAACTAAAGCCTTAGGGTCCATGGTATAACAGTAATTCTCTGGTGGTTTTGGGAGATGTGTACGAGAGCAAAACAGTCATTAACTCCACTTCTCACATAAGAATCTCAGGTTTAGAGAAGAGCTACAAAAAAAGAGGTTTCCACACTACTGGTTTTCTACACCACTGGTTTCACAGAAAACAAAATTCTCCACTCACAAGAAACAGGACGTATCATTTGATCACAATATATCATTACTCTCCCCTCCATACCCTCTCCTTTGCTGCTTCTATTTAAGCTCTGCTGATCTTCATAGAACGATCTTTGACTGTTAACCTTAATTCACCCCAGTGCCTTTGTATTTACTGTTTTTTTTCCCCCAAATTTTATTACACCACTTTTAGACATACAATTGCAAGATGCTCATGTAGAGTTTTGGTTCTACAGTGTTCCAACACCCATCCCTCCACCGGAACCCATCTCCCATCACCAATGTCCCCACCTCCCTCCCCCTCCCACACCTCAACTACTTGGGGGGTTCTGTATGTCTTTTCTCTCCTCCTCTCTCTCTCTCCCTCCCGCCAAACTTTCCTGAACATCGCAGAATGCAGTGCATTAAAGGACATGACTGTTTCCACTACTTTGATGGACTCTGCCGCGCCAGCCTTGAACTGGCTTTGTTCTGTTAATCTGGTCGTGAGGTAGTATCCCAGCATCCGGAAAGCGAAGATGGTGGCTAGTGTGGTGGGCAAATCTCATCCGGCTGCTTCCGGGACCCCCCAGAGGTGATGGGCCCACTCCCAAAACCCATCTGTCCTCCTGGGAGCCCCATGGTCAGCTGAGCCTGGGGAAAGCAGAGTTCCAGGTTCCCCAGCCGTGTTTGAGCTACTGTTTCTGTTTTTAAAGCCAGTTTTAAAGCAATTTAACTATTTATATATAGCATAATTTTATATATATAATTTTATATATATATAAATTTAACTATTTATATACAGTAATTTATGCCAAATACCAGTAACAATTATAGACCTCATTCTGGAATGGATTGAGGCTTTTATGTTCCTGGAGCAAGCAGATGCCTTGGGCTCTACTAGCATGAGACAGGACATATGGAGATGTTACTGGGGCCCGCCTCGAGCAAATCGATGATGAACGGGAAGACAGTGATACAGTGATTTAAAAGCAGATCTGTAACCGACTGCCTCCTCCCTCATAGTATAGGTCCCAGATTTAGTTAGTATGTTATAACCTAGAAGATGATCTTCTATATCTTATTAAAAGTTATAAGTTTCCAGGAAAAAAAACTGAGATCTAGAGAAGTAATGAGCAGCATGGAAACCTTTACTATAACATGGTGTCATGTTTTTGAAAGCTGCTGCTCTAAGAGTAGACCTTAAATGGCCACAAGAGAAAACAAAACTATTGTAGCAACAATGGGGATAGATGTTGACTAGAGTTAATTTGGTGATATATTATGTATGAAGATTGAATCAGCATCCTAAATACCTGATACCAATATGTCAAATCCCAATCCTACCTAATGTTTCTGTCACCCTTTCTCTCTATCATTCCATTTCAAGTTACCCTGTGCTTCTCTTCTCTCTCTCTCTCTCTCTCTCTCTGCCCTCTCTCATCTCTCATTTTATTTTTGGGGTCCCAGGGACCAAACCTAGGGCCTCACACATGCAAGGATTGTTTTTTCCCTTGGCGTGTGTTATTTTCTTCATATGATCTCTTGCTGCATGCAATTGCCTTGTGAGTTCACTTGTCTAGCATATGCCTTACAAACAATAATGCTGCCTCCCTGAGGGCAGGTATGTTTTTTTCCTCTGGCTCATCAGTTTGTACCTAGCACAAAAAGAGGTGTTAAGGAGTACTTGGTGAACAGAATTATACTCACACAGATCCATACTCAAACCCATAGTTCCTGAATAATGATCAGGTTTTCTTTAAAGAAGCAAAAGGGACATAGAAACCACTGTACCTTGTTCGTGAAGAATCCATGTCCAGCACCAACTTTGCTAAATGCTTCCTCTGTTTTTTGAATATTTGGGATTTCCACCTGTGGTCACAGATATAAAAGACACAATTTAATTAAAGCTCAAGATAATTTCTTGAATGGCTACTGACAAGTTTGCTAGAATTTTTCCATCCTTATTTTAGATTAAAAAATTAAAGATTCTTGATTCCTTCTGAGTTAACCTTTAGTTTCTCTTTGCTGAACATCTGCCAGGTCTACCGTCAACACAGACCATCTCTGGGTTCTCTCTTCATAGATCAACTAGGCTTTACCTTATTCTGGCTCTTAGCTCGATCTGCAGATATACAGGGGATTACTATTTAAACATGGAGAAAAAAGTTGGGAGTAGTTGTTAAGTTTGACATGCAAACTTAATTTAAAACTGACTGCAGATTGACAGACATGGAGATCATGCTGAGTGAAATTAGCCAGAGGGAAAAGAACAGATACAGAATGACTGCATCTATTTACGGTATATAAAAAGTAGTATGATACCAATATCCAAGGCCAGGCAAAACATGGATCAGGAGGTCTTGAACGTGGGTAGAATCTACTGCAAGTGTGTGAGAGTCAGAGGTTAGGTAAGACAGAGAAGGGAACAAAGTACTAATTGTTGGAAATGATCCCAGCCTAGAACTGAGCATTGACTATAGGCAAAGGGATATACATGATAACCTATAAGTGTATGTATTGCAAGCCACAACGTGTAAGAGAAGGAAGAGAGAGACACAGAAAGAGAGAGAGAAAGAAAGAAAGAGAGAGAGAGAGAAGAGGGAAAAGTGCCTGCCACAGAGGCAGGCTGGAGGGAGGGGGGAGGGAATCAGGGACATCGGTGGTGGGAAATGGGCACTGGTGGAGGGATGGTGCTGGAACATTGTATGACTGAAACCCAAACATGAACATCTTTGTAATTTTATATCTCATGGTAGTATAATAAAAAAAATGTAAAAAAAAAAACTGACTGCAGAGGGACAAAGAACACTGGCCTTAGGAGACTTATACTATGGGGAATGCATTAGAAAAGACTTTTATAGAAATGAAGTAAGATTTTTTTCCAAAGTAAATAATGAATCAACATTGCTATTTTTTTTAAAAGCTATAAAAAGTTCTTCCATAGTGACTATGTGTGGATATTCTTTTTATATTTTGTTTCTAAAAATGTCTTCACATTCCAGTAAAGGATTTTGGTTCAAGGCCCAGCAAAAGCGGGCAGAATGTGAGAATGTAAAATGAAAAGTGGTCCCAAATTGGAACATAATCAACTCAGTTTTTAGCTTTCTGACAATTAAAAAAATGTGAGAAGGATCCATCCAATCTTCTAGGAAGCACCTTCTATTCACTCCTGTGAACACGGATGAGTAATATACTCAGTGCAAGGGCTTGCACAAGGAAGAAGAGAAATGACTGTCCCTGGGCTCCTGGAATCATCAGATTGTCTACTGGTAACCCGGAGAGTCACATGGGGCACCTGCCACCTACAAAGCAGTCTCAGCACCCAAGTTATATATGACCCTTGAGTTTTCTCCAGCTCTCGCTGGGACTCCAGCCATTTTCACTTTTTGAGGAAGTTCCTGTTCATCTCTTCTCCGCCGTTTTCTGATGTGGTTGGATGTCATTTGCTTGTAAAGTTCTATATCTTGGATAGTAATCCTTTATGAGTGGTGGGTGAATAACTTCTCTCAATCTGAAGGGTGGTCTTTGTATTCTGGTCATTGTTTCCTTCGAGGTGCAGAAGCTTCTTAATTTAACCAGTCCCATTTGTTTATCTTTGCTTTCTCTTGCTTGGTCAGTGGTGTTTCAGCATCTAGCTTCATGTTATGGAAAGTTATGCCACGGAGAATTCCTCTATGTACCGTATGGATTCAGGTCTTACATCATGAACAAAATTTAATCTTTATTTGAAGATTCTGCATCAATATCTTGGTTTCATTGTCTGTTATTCCAACGTAAGCATCACAGACACAAAATGTGTATAACGGGTCTGGAGCAATAGTACTATGGGTAGGGTACTTACCTTGCATGTAGCTGAACTAGATTCACCCTTGACCCTCATAAAGTTCACCAAGTCCTGACAGGGTTTATCCATGAGCATAGAGTCAGCAGTAAGCTCTGATCAGCTCTGGGTGTGGCCAACAGTAAGGGTTTACCTTGTAACTCTGCCATCATGAGTTGTTTTCAGATACATTTGGCATATTTTGTACCTGATGGTTTTTTGTGGTTTCTGGTTTTTTTTTGAAGCTTTTGATATGATTTCATGGGGTATAATGAATTATTCTTTATTACCTATATGTATAGTAGTTCCAAGGTTGATTTTTTTTAATATTCCAGAGGTGTAAAATGATTATTACAGCTCATAATCTAAAAGTGATCGTTAAAGAGTCTGGTCACACATCCTGACAATACATGTGCTGAGAATTCTAGGTTCCAACTTGCAATGCCCAACAAGACGAATGTGCATCCATATGCTACTAGCAAATGTCCTGTCAATCTGTTTACCTTTTGTGTGCCATGACAAATCTATCACGCGATGATTAATTGAGGGAAAATTATAATCTGGTTTTCGGACTATAAAAAGTGTGTGACAATTATGCAATACAGTAAACAATGTAAGCAAAAGAGAGAGGAACAAATGTTTAATGATCTCTCTTTTATGTGGTGCATAAAGAAACACAACAAAGGAATGCGCGGTGTCCAATGAGAACAAACTCACGAACTGTAACAACCGAACTGACGTTACCCAGAAGATTAGGGGGAACAAGAACACTGGTGGTGGGCTTTGGGGACTCTGGCACTGATGATGGCAATGTAGTAATGTTGCATGTCAAAAGCATGCTTGGGGCGACACCCAGAGTGCGCAGGTCTCTCTCCTGATGGTACTAGGGGGACTATATGCGGTGCTGGGATTGAACCATAATTAGCTGCATCCAAGGCAAGTACCTTAATATCTGTATCAACTCCAATGATCCCCATATTTGTTTAACAATAAAAACTTCAAATACCTTAAATACCTTAAATATTGCTAAGCACAAAAAATACTTTACTCATTCCTTCTTGCAGAGAATAGCATCTGAGGTTACTAACTGATGGATTGTTCTGACACACTCTGGGAAAACAGTGGTCTAGAAAAAAAGGTGCCTGATAATGGTAACCCCAAGTGACACTTGGAGCATTATTTCTTATTCATAGGAGCAAAATGAAAGACAAATTTAAAATTAGTTTTTTGGTCGTATTAATGAAAGCACTCAATTGTCACGGGTGTGTAATGGCTACTAAAGTGTGCAGATGTGAAATATTTTCAACACGGTAGGCAGTTCCATGGGAAGCATTTATTAGGCTTTGCACAGACACTTAAATAAATTATAAAGTAGTATTCAGGGAGAAATAAAAGGCTTCTCAAACTGTTTCTGCCATTTTTAATGTTTGTTTTTGTGCCATACAGGGCTGTGCTCAGAAGATGCTCCAAGCTCTACACTCAGGTATTACTCCTGACAGAGCTCAGGGGATCATATGTGGATTAATCCCTGTGGTCAGGGATTAAACTCAGGTTGCCTACATTTCAGACAAGTGTCTTATCAACTACTATTTCTCCAACATCTCAAACATTTCTTTTCCTTATTTTTAAAAATTTATTATAGCTTAGGTTATGTGTTTAGAGGTCTATAGACCTCATTCCCATGACCTGAATGAATGGTTTGAGGCTCTTTGTGTTCCTGGAGCAAGCATATGCCTTTGAGTTACACTAGCACACGACAGGACGGATGGAGATGTTACTGGAGTCTTCTTGAGCAAATCGATGAGCAATGGGAAGACAAGTGATACAAGTGATATGTTTAGAATAGTGTTGATATTTATTGTCTTGGTATAGAAACATTTCCTCCCTCTTTTTCTGGGTTTGGGTGGGGGAACACTGGTAGTGCTTAGGGCTTACTTCTGGCTCTACTCTAGAGCTCACTCCTTGCAGGGCACTCACGGGACCATATAGAGTGCCAGAAAAAGAATCTGGGTCAGCCCCATGCAAGGCAAATGCTCAACCCACTGTACTTTATTAGGACCTGGTATACAAACATTTCTTTTCTTTTCTTTTGGAGATAGCACAGGGGGTTTATTTGCTTGCCTTACACTACTCCAATTCAATTTCTGGCACACACTTAGTTCCCTGAGCACTACCAGGCGTGATTCCTGAGCACAGAGTCAGAGTAAGCCCTGAGCACCACATGGTATGAACTCCTCGTCCCACTCCCCAAAAACAAACAAGCAAGCAAGCAAACAGAAATAACCCACTTTCTACTAGGTTCTTAACTAGGACTACCACCCAGGACTACCACCCAGTTGCTAAGGCATTGTTCTCTATAAGTCACCATCATCCAGCATTGACTATTCTCTTCCAAAACCTTAGCTTGGTAAGGTTACCTTGGTAAGGTTTCTCTTCCAAAACCTTACCTTGGGAGATAGGCCAAGATAGACTCATCTTGGTCTATCTCCGTTTCCCTTTCTGATGCCAAATAAGCCCTGCTCATGAGTCCTCTATGTCTGATTTTTAAAATCTTAAGCACATTACAAACATTTCTTTACTAATAAAATTTCATTTGGTTGAAGTTAATAAAATCTTCACAAACATTAAGGTTTATAGTTTTCTTTAGTGTCCTTGGAAATGCAAGAATCTTCGAACTGGTTTCTGAGTCCTAGT
>JAJIBD010032328.1:0-46337 GCA_021461705.1 Cryptotis parvus
TAGGAATGATTGCAAAGACCACTTTGGAGTTCTTGGTGTTACTCAAGACCTTAGATGACTCAATGCTTTGGGGTTTGCTCCTGGGAGTGCTCAAGAGAGAGGACCACAGAGTTCCAGAGACCAAACCTATGGACCTCCTGCATGCAGCGGGTGTACCCCAGCCCTTAGAAGATCCTTTGTGTACTATGCAGGGCGCTCTTTTTGATTCCTAGTTCCTAATGCCCAGTGCCCAGGTATGTAGAGCAGGGTGCTGCTAGGGACCCTAAATGCATGCTCTGTCAGCACCTCACCCAAAGAGCCAGGACTTGAATGCAGTTGTGAGCGTGCCTTTGTGTATATAATGGAACCCATTATGCAGTTAGTACTGCAGCAGGAATGAGTGGAGTGAGCTACAGGAAGAAGCTCCATCAGAATTCTGAACCCTTGCTATGGCTGCTGCTTTTGTTGATTGATAGAATTTCCCAGTCAAAGTACCATTTCTTAGAAGCTGGAGACGTGTGAAGACATGTAACTGACCAGATCCATCCTAAGGAATTTCACAGTGGTCTAGGACTTAGCTGAATTTAAAGATCTGGTGAAAGTTCTGGAAATTACTCAGGAGTCTTCCCCACGTTGTCTATTGAGGCTTTAAAATCCAGTGGGTCTGTGTGAGTCACTTGACCCTGCCAGCCTCAAATTAGTCCTGGGAATACAAAGCTTTTTGGCTGGACTGGGATGAGCTGGAGACAAGCCAGCTTAACATTTCCATGCCTTGTGCCACATCCTGCTAGTAAGTGCCATGGCCGTCAGGTAAAAAGAAAGAGAGAGAATTGTTCAAGCAGCTTCCTGATACTGCCTGATGCAAGCCTGCCCATCCTAAAGAAGGCAAGAAAAAAAAAAGCCGCAGAAAAATCTGAAATGTCAGTTAGATATGTCTTGCCTTTGTTGGATTCATGCTTTAGAAAGGAATTTCTGAATCCGGTTATAAGACATTAAATTTGAAAATCCTGATTTTGTATCTTGTAAATGGTTACAGTTGTTTATTTTCCATAGGTAACTGTATTTTAAAGCCTATTTCTTTTCTTACTATCATTCATTTTTGGTTTATTTTGGGGAGGCCAGCCTAGATGTGCTCAGGGCTTATTTCTGACTCTTGTTTGGGATCATTCCTGCAGAATCAGGGGAATACCAAGGGTGCAAACCATGCCAGCCTCATGCAAATCAAGTACCTTTTTTCTGGATTATATCTCCATGGTGGTATAGTTTCCCTTTTTCCTCATTTTTTTTTTTTGAGTCACACCCAGCAGTGCTCTGAGGGTTATTCCTGGCTCTGCATAAATTACTGCAAGCTGCAGAGGCTTCATATAGGATACCAGAAATCAGACCTAGGTCAGCCGTGGGCAAAGACAAAGCGCCCCTACCCACTGAACTAATGCTCATTTTTAATTCTCTCTTTTTTTTTGAGGGGCCACGCAATGACACTCAGAAAGTACTCTAGCTCTGCTCTCAGGAATCACTTCATGGTGGTGCTCGGGGACCATAAAGGATAGGATCAAGCCCAATATCAATCACATGTAAGGCTAACACCCTACCCGCCATTACTATCTCCCCAGGCCCACCATTATAATTCTTTTAAGTAAAAGAGTACTTAGTCTGTGCAGACAGTGTGCTAAGTCCACAGATAATCAGTGCTAATATGCGACCAGTGGATGCTGCTCTCTGAAATGGCGAAACTGAAAAAGCTCATCCATAAGAAGTAACATACACTTAGAAAGGAAATTAAAGAACTACCCAGCTAGAATCCAAGGACAAGAATAATTGCTAGGTTTATAGAGAATGAAAGCTTGAGCCTCCCAGAATATGGGTGGTCAGGCCCTGGGCCTTATGTCCTTTCGCCTTGAAATGGACTTCTTTCCCCTGTTTCAAAGTCCACTGCCTTTCAGGCCCACCCACTGAGTTCCTGTTTCTATCTGAAGAACACCCATCTCCTATCTTAGCAGAGCACAGTCACAGATTCATGCTGACTGTTTGAAACTAACACATCCAGTTTACTGTTTACTAAGCTCTGGATCTTTGCAGAAGCAGTATAATATGAAAAAATTTTCTTCAAGCATCAATACATTCATGTGCTTTGTGTCATAAGTGATATTTTTGAACAGACCTGGCCTATTTTTTGGAGGTGGAGGGGAGAAGGGTATTAGGGCCCTACCACTGAGTTGCATTACCAGCCCTCAGACTGAAATTTTAATTAACTGATAGAAAGGGTATAAAATTTTAGGAAAAGAAAGCGCCGTCACTTTAATTCTATTGCTGGAAGTAAAGTCAAGAGGAAAAACAATAGGAACAAAATATATACCATCCTGACCGAAGAGCCGGGAGTAGCCCTGAGAGTAACTGGTGTGACCCAAAAAGCAAAATAATAATAATAATAATAATAATAATAATAATAATAATAATAATATATGTATCAGCATATTCAGCTTAGTGTTATTTTAGAATAGTTTAGGGGAAAAAAATAGTTTAAATGTCTAAATAGAAAAATGGTTAAGCCAAAATAGGAAATGGTTATACAACAATGATGTTCTATAACCATTTAAAGTAAGAATGAAGGAGCTGAAGAGATAGTGCACTGTATGTAAATCACTTGCCTTACATGCTTGACGACCTGGGTTTGATTACTGGCTTCATATTGTCGCTAACTGCCAGGGTAGTTCCTGATGAAACCAAGACTAACCTCTGAAATTCATTGGATGTGGCCCAAAAAACAAATGAAAATGAGAAATGATGAGAGAGGTCAGAGAAATAGTACAACTTTGGTAAGTGCCTTGCTTGCTGTCCACCTGGGTTCTGTCCGTGGCACCCTATTCTGAGAACCAAGTGCTCTCCAATCACAGAATAGGAAAAATTGCCGAGAGCACACAGCTGTATGTGGCCCAAAACCAAAAAAAGGAAGAAATTTAAGATATAAATTAATATTCTCTTCCATACTAACTTATATACTTAAGATTAGAGTTGGATTGATAGCACAATGGGTAGGGCTGCTTGCCGTGCATGCAGCTGACCCATGTTCAATCCCTCCACATCCCATATGGTCCCTTAAGCTCTTCCAGGAGTAATTCCTGAGTGCAGAGCCAGGTAACCCATGAGGCATCGTCGGGTGTGACCCAAAAAGTCAAAAAAAAATTAGAGTCTTCTTACTCTGAACTCAGGACTTGAGCACCTTTATTAACTTAGTCATTCAACAAACATTGAGCACTACTTTGTAAGTACTATCCTTGGTCTGAAGTTCTTTGTGCGTTCTTCTCTTTGGAAAACACACGAGGATGTGGTTGACCTAACATTGATGAAAGTCCATTTTGGTTTTTGTATTGTTTAGGACCACGTCTGGCTTGTGCTCAGGACAACTCACTTTCCCTATGCTCAGTGGTCACCTCTCTGGCCATGTAGGAACCACATGGAGTGTCAGGATCAGACTTGCAGGTAGACATATGCAAGGCAACCAGCTCTGCCTGCTATGCTATCTCTCCAGCCCTAGCAATTCATTTTGGCACACATACAAGTGCTACTCACTTAACTATTTTTTAACCTCATTTAATCTTCACAGTAACTCTGCCAGAATGGAATTGGTGTTTCTATTTTACAAATGGAAAAGAGTCATTTGCAGAGGTCACACCAAAGTTGAAACTAATTCAGTTAACTTCTACACAGTCACGCTTTTAACATCTTTTGGTTGTCTGCTTGTTCTTTGTTTTGAGCCATACTGGCAGTCCTCAGGTGGTTTAGGACTCTGTGCTTTTAACTTCTTTTGTTTGTTTTTATTTTGGGACCACACACCTGCAATGCTCCAAGAGCTTTCTCCTGGCTCTGCTCTCAAAGATCACCCCTGGTGAAGATCAGATGACCATATGGGATACCGGGATCCAATCTGGGTGAACTGCCTAGGCAAACACCCTGCCCACTCTGTCTCTCAGCCCCGCTAAAAGCTTCTTTGCTTAATTATTTTTTCTCTTTGGGGTCACACCCAGCAATGCAAAGGGGGTTATACTGGCTCTGAAGTCAGGAAATTCTCCTGGCAGTACTGAGAGAGACCATATATAAGGATGCCGAGTTGAACCCAGGTCGACTGTGTACAAGGCAAACACCCTACCATGGTGCTGTCGCTCCTGGCCTCTTAATTCTTTACTCTGGTATAGGGCCTACGACACAGAGGCTGCTTCCCTTCTCTGGAAAGCCCTGGCTTCTTCCTTGAATTCCTTCCATACAGCAATGAGTAGTGAAGGGTGCATCTTAACAGCTCCTCACTTATCATTGACTGATCTCTGTACTCTGTGTTTATTCTACATTTTTCGCTCCAAAGACCACCTTCCTTTTCTGGAAAACAGAGAAGCAAAATAAGTGTTTCAATGGCTCCTCCTTGTTTTTATATAATGTTTTCAAACAACAAAAAACACTGAAGAAGTGTGTTATAAGAGAAAATAATTTTCATAGGGGCTTCCAACTCATTCACTAAAAAAAAATGTTTTTAGTATCTACTATGACCACCCTTATTTAGAGTCTTTATCTTCAGCTGGAATGACAGTACTAGTCTGTAGTGCTTGTCTGCATAACGACCAACCCAGGTTCAATCCTGACCCCCATATGGTCCTAGGCATTTATGGGTGTAATTCACGAGTGGGAGGCAGGATTAAGCCTGAGGACTGCAGGGTGTGACCAAAAAAAAGTCTTCTTCCTGACCCTATTTTTTTTTTTGCTTTTGTGGGGTTTATTTGGATTTTTCCTGGGCGGGGTGTCTGGGAGCTACTTAGCTGTGCTCAAAGGCTACTCAGGCTTGGTGTTCAGGCGTCACTCCCATGATGACCAGAGGATAGTGTTGTGACAGCATTGCACACAGGCCTCCTGCATGCAAACCGTGAGCTCAGCCCATGGAGCCGGTCTATCGGCCCTATTCTTGGGTTTCAGCACTTCCTTGGCTTTGAATCTTTTTTTCTTTTTTTTTTTTTCTTTTTAGGTCACACCCGCGATGCTCAGGGGTTTCTACTGGCTCTGCACTCGAATTACTCCTGGCGGTGCTCGGGGGACCATATGGGATGCCAGAGGATCAAACCCGGGCTCCAGCGTGCAAAACAAATGCCCTACCCTCTGTGCTATCCTCTGGCCCCTGAATTCTTTATTTTTCATATGTTCTTTTCAAATCTGCTGTTGTCAGCACAAAATACAAACTTGGAGATGTCTGCCCTCAGCTATCTTCTCATTATTTTCTGTCTTAACAGCAGCACCACCACTGTCTCCTCACCCAGCATGAAACCTCAGTCCCTTTCCATCTACTCAGCCTTTACAACCCCTTCATCACTACATCATTCCAACTTTCTTCTCATCAAATGAAGTGTAACTGTCCTCTCTTTACCATACCTAGCATTTGTTCTGTCAAGACCACTAAACTCCTGGGACTGGAGTGATAGCACAACAGGTAAGATTTGCGCTAGCTTAGTGAGCCCAGGTTCAATCACAGCATCCCACTGGTCCCCAAGCACTGCCAGGAGTAATTTCCTGAGTGCAGAGCCAAGAAGTAACCCCTAAGTGTAGCCAGGTGTGACTCAAAAAGAAAAGAGCGATAAACTCTCCTCAACTACCTCCTCAATCCTTTGGCACTGAATTAATCGGGGTTTTTTGGGGGGCAGGGGAGGAGCCACACTGGCAATGCCCAGGGGTTACTCCTGGCTCTGCACTCTGATACAATAGTGGTGCTCTGAGCTCTTGCTCAGAGTTATCCCTAACACTGCTTAAGAGACGATGTGCAGGGACCTGAGCGATAGCCAGCCGGTAGGGCATTGCCTTGACGCCACCAGCACCATTGCAGCCTGGGTTCAATCTGGCATCCCATATGGTCCCAAGACTGCCAGGAGTAATTGAGTGCAAGCCAGGAGAAGCCCTAAGCCTTGCAGGGTGTGACCCAAAAGCAAAAAAAAAAAAAAGAGAGACATGCGCAGTGCAGGATTACCCAGGTCAGCCGTGTGCAAAGCGGGTGCTTTCCCCCTCTACTACTCTTCTGCCCATCCCAATCCTTTAATGAGAATGTGAATATGTGTGTGTGTGTGAGAGAGTGAGAGAGAGAGAGAGAGAGAGAATGTGTCTGTGTATGTGTGTAGTGTTGTTAGTGCATTTTGTTTTTCAGCCTGCATTTGCTCAACCTGTTTTGTGGAATGTGGTACAGAATAAAAATACATAAAATAAATTAAATTTGCCAACAGTTTTGGAGATGTAATTTCCCATTGCCAGGAAATGCACCATTTCCAAAAAACCAATACTCTTTAGGTTCCAGTTATATAAATAGTGATTCCTTTTTCCCATCTATTTCTCTACAAAGTCATGTCTATGTAAACTAGAAAAAATGAAAATACCTTCTAAGTCTCTCAGTTTCCTTCTAAAATATAGAGTCTCTGGAAACGCATTCCACAGCACTCTAGGACATGTCACTAATTGACCACAGTAAGAGACGCGATTCCAGTCTAGGATGTGTCCATCAAGTGAGTCTACAGGCAATGATCTAATTAGATTGGACATGGGTAAAGAAATGGAAAGTTCTTGGTTCTATTGTAAAGAGTCAAAATCAAGACTCAATCTGAGGGCCGGAGAGATTAGTAGAGTGGACAAGGCGCCTTACACAAGCTGAGCCTGGGTTTGATTCCCACTCTCCAAATAATCCCCTAAGCACTTCCCAGGGTTCCCTGATTGCACAGGCAGGAGATGACCTGAGCACCTCCAGGTGTGGCCAAAAAAAAAAAAAAGCAGAAAGGAATTCAAACTGAGACCAGTAAAGGCAGGTCCAGGAAGGAAAGGAAAGGCAGGGGAGGGGGAGAGGAGGGAAAGGATAGCCGGAATGATGTAAAAAGTGCAGCGCAGAGGAAGCAGGTGCTAGGTGAGCGGGTTAGAGAGGCTCTAGGTTCCTATGACTTTTGTCTGTTTCTCTTGCTTCATCCTTCACCACACCCTCCACCACAGCCCCCTGCAGCTTCTACCACAGCCACACTAACTACTAGATGTTCCCTCAAATGAGCTAACTCCACTCCCACACTCTTGTTGTTTTCTGTTGTTGGTAACATTGTTGTTATAGTTATTGGGGAGGGCAGGAGAGAGAGGAGTAAGTGTGGCACTCCCAACATTACTTCTGGGCTGTTTCTGGCTCTGTGCTCAGGAAATGAGCTCTTGGCTGTGCTATAGAACCATTTGCAGTGCTGGGGTCAAACCAGGGTCAGCTGCATAAAAGGCGACCTTAACCCTGTGCTCTCCCACCTAGTCCCGGCCTCAGCACCTTTTTTCTCATCAGGCTCCTTTTTACTCTCTTCCAGAGTACACTCTTTTCCTACAACCTGATTAAATACCTTCATCATGAAGCTTTTTTTCCTGCTGTCTGTCACATGCGCTACACTCATCCTTTTTGCCCTGCACTTATTGTCTACATCTTGGCCATCAGGAGTAGCTCATTAGAAGTATGAATTGCACATTAACTCTCTAGGGTGATTTTTTCACATTTCTCACATTGGGAAAAGAAGAGCAGTTCAAAAGATTAAATGCAAGCTTTGCATTCAGGAAACCTCAGCTTCATCCTGACACCTAGCACCAGTCCAGATTCAGCCTAAACATCACGGTTATGATCTTAAAGAAAACAAACAAAACGAAAAATTGAAGTGTTTCTATACTCCAGTGTTTTGTGGGAGCTCACTCCTGTGTGCAGGGGGACCATGCAGTGCCAAGGATCAAATCAAAGCCTGCATGCAAAGCATGTGGTAACAAATCTTGACTTTTCTTTGAGGAGTTTTCTGACTGTTATCTCTATTTTGAATAGGTTATACAGAAGAGTAGGTATAACAGGACAGAATTCCTATCCACAGAAATTTTGGGTTACAAAGTTGACTCTTGACTAGAGTCTGGAAAATTTAGTTGTAGGAGTTTTCCACCATTCCCTAAATACCGTGTGGTTTATTTGCCTTTACTGCGTGTGCACACGCACACACACACATCTGTGGTTTGTGCTTTTATCTAGAACCTGAACTTTTGGTACAAAGGTTTGCTGGAGTGCATGACTCCAGGCAAACTGTGTAATATGTTTCTGGGAGGAGTCATTTGAAAATTAGGTACATTCTCTGTGATTTCCACAGAAAACTTGCACCTAGTTTCTTGTGACTTCCCCATGAGTCAGAATCTCTTTGCTGATTTTTGCTTCATATACATAGTGAAGTCACACCCATAAATACAGCTGGGACTGGAGTCCTGCGAGTTCCACAGAAAATCCTGAATCTAGTGAATCTTGGTGAATCTGATGAATCAATCTGATGAATCCTGAATCCCTGAATCTTGAGGTGTTTCTCGTAGAGAAACACCAGAGATCAATTCTAGTTTTCTACTTATTCTTAGTCCATCCCCATTTTTAGCCTCTTTTCAAGATATGTTCTTTCTATTATGTTCTAAAGTATATCAGCTTTTTTTTTTTCTTTTTGGAGTTCCACCCAGCGATGTTCTGGACTTAATGGCTCTGCGCTCCTCAGCTTTTTCTTTTCTTTTTGGGGTAACATCCAGCAATGCTCAGGACTTAATACTGGCTCAGGAATAACTTGTAAGCCGGTGCTCAGGGGACCATATAGGATGCTGATTGAACCCGATTGGCCGTGCAGGCTCGCCCCACCTGCTGTGACTATCTCTCACGCCCCGTCAACTTTCTATTAAGTTGTAAGAGTCTGCTAACATACAATTATTCACTGTATCACTGATTCACAGTCTTCACGTATATCATCAATTTTGCGAGCGGGCACCAGTGCTTTGAATCTCAATGTCCTTTCCACATGCAAGATAGCTCCAAGGGCATCATCCGCTACAGGAATAAAGAGCCTCAAACCATTCCTTCCAGGTCATGGAATAATAAAATAATATACAATTATTTTATATATTTTTTTCTTGAAGTCACACCTTGCAATACTCGGGTTTACTCCTGGCTCTGCACTCTAGGTACTCATGGTGATGCTCAGAAGACTATATGGAATGCTGGGGATCAAACCCGAGTTGGCTACATGCAAGGCAAATGCCCCTACCTGCTGTGCTATCGCTCTATTACAATTATTTATAATATTCCCTGTAGTCCTTTTAATTTATATAATATCCAATAGTGATTCTCTCTTTTATATGATTAAGAATCACTTGAATGTTCTCTTTTTCCTGGTTAATCTAGCTAAAAGATCTGTAAATTTTATTTTCAATAACTGATTTTATTTTCCTTTTATTTTCTGCTCTATTTCATTTATAGTAGTCTAAAAGCCAGCTAATTTTTAAAATGTCACTCTTTTGCATTTTATGTTTAATTTGCTCTGCTTTTTTCCCTATGAATGCTTCCTTTCCAGTTAATTTCTCGATTAATTTGGTCTTCTTGCTACTATGAATGAGCTGGCTGGCTTCTACTCGTCCATCACGGGTTACAGATGTCTGGCGCAAAACCTTGGAGCAGCAAAGATTAGCAAGGACAAAGAAGCCCGGATTTATTTATTTATTTTAAACTTTATTAGGGGCTGGAGCGATAGACCAGCGGGTAGAGCGTTGCCTTGCGCGGCCGATAACGCTGGCCGGGTTGTTAGCATCCATATGGTCCCCAGTACTGCCAGGAGTAATTCCTGAGTGCAGAGCCAGGGGAGTAACCCCTAGGCATTGCCAGGTGTGACTAAAAAGCTAAAAAAAAAACTTTATTAAAACACCATGTTCAAATTTCTTTACAGTACAGATGTCTGGCATTAATTGTTTCTTCCAGTCCCACCACCAATTGTTGCTACCGCCACAAAAACCACAGCCTCCCACCCACCATCTCCGCACCAGCTCCCCAGCGGCAATGGTTAATTCCTCATACAGACCCCCATCTGTGTACCACAAATGATTGTGCTATTAACTGTCCACAAAGGCCTCTGTAATATGGAGAGATACATTTCTAGAAGAAACACTGTCTCCTAACATACTCAATAGTTTTACAATTTGTTTTACTAATTTGTTTCTGTGATCTTGTTCCATTCATAGCACAAGACAACCTGATCTGACTTGTTCTCTTACTCAACTGTTCTTGTTGCGCCTTTGTGATTTACAACCTGTGCCAGGTTACAATCTTTGCATCTAGTTACTAGAATGGGTCCTACCTCTAATTTACCACTTCTGTCCTCTAGTTTTCCCTCTTAGGTACAATTGCCGTCCTGAATGTGGCCCAGACATAGTGGCATGCTCAGTGTTGACCTGGGTTTGAGATTCTTGTACTTCACACTAAGCCGCTCTACAGGACAAGGTTAGAAACTGTGTCTGCAGTAGGAGCCTTAAATTTGTTATCTCCATCTCTCATTTCTCTAATTGTCCATAGGGACTTAATGAATAATATCTTTATTAAGGTCTAATAAGTATACATCTGCTCTTCCTTCCAGAACCTCCCATAACCACTGTCCATATGCCAGGCAATTGTAGGGATTTCTGCAGATTCATTCATTCAACTCCTCTCTTCCAGTCACTCTGACTAGCCCCTTCAGGAAGCTACTGTTAAAGAAATACCCTACTTATGTCTGCAGTTCTCTAAGAATTCTTAAATCTTATCATTAAAGTCCTAGGAAGCATATTTTTCTGTACAACATTCAAATATTCTTTGAAATCCCACCATGTAACATTAAATTACTGTATAACCCACCCCTCGCCCACCCCCATCACACTGGAGTGAGTGCTTGCTAAGTTAAAGGGGCATCTCTGGACTCTACTTTGCATTACTAATCCTTGGATGTAACACTAGCCGGGGCACTGTGTATTGCTCGGGCAAGAAGTTCCCTGTCTTGGGCCGAACTTCGATGGCCAGCGGGTAGGGCGTTGCCTTACGCGGCCAGCTGCGGGGCCATCGGCTTCAGGTTCGATCGGCATCCCATGTAATAGTTGAGCACCGCCAGGAGTAATTCCTGAGTGCAGAGCCAGGGTAACCCTGAGCATCGCCAGGTGTGACTAAAAGCAAAAAAAAAAAAAAAAGAAGTTCACAATGCTTTCCTAGGGCTGGGCTGGAAACAGTTCAGCCCTGCTTCAATACCCCTAAGAGAACTCAGGGAAATCTCATTTGGGATTAATCTTCAGCAATTCCTGTGTCCTTGTTTCATTCACGAAGAAATGGCTGCTGTTGGCCAAGGGAGCCCCAAGAGCGAGGAGCGCAGCCTGAGGAGCTGCCAACACCATCTACATCATCGTGCCCTCACGCTCAGCCACTCTGCTGGTGAAGCCAGTGGCCACAAGGGAACCGATGCTGCCCAACCCCTTCCGCCCTGCTAGGGACCCCCCTGATGACCCGGCGCCTTCAGATCGTGGAGGCAAGTGGAGCCCAGCTCTCAGGAACAGAGACAAGAAGAAATTTGAGAAAGGGCTGGGAGGAAGAAAAACGGCCACAGGGAGGAACAAGGAGTAGGAAGGAGAAGGAAGTCCCAAGGGGTTGTGAAGAGCAGAGAGAAAGCAAAGGCGGTGAGACTGGACAGAAGGGAGTAAACTCTTGCAGGATGGGTTCTTTCTCTGCAGCTTTCACTGTGCTGATGTGTGATCTTTTCTGCTTACCGTCAGAAAAGTTTGTCTTTCAGATGTCCCCAGATAGAGTCTTCAGACACTCAAAGGAGGGAACTGCGCTGAAACTATCGTATCCTCCTCTTCTAAGATTTAGATTCTGCATTTCCTGGCCGGCCTCTACCACTGCGAGGGGCTGCTGGGCTCTAGGCTAGGGCGGTGGGCTATAGCTGGCAGAAGGCTGGCTCAGCATGGAAGGACAGGAGCCTGGGATTGTGCTCTCAACTCGCGGCCACAGGATGCAGGGAGTTAGGCACTCGCGGTATGGCTCACCAAAGCGTCTCCCTTTGGGGCCAACCGTTCCTGGCACAGGATGTTGTGGCGGAAAACCCGGCAGCACAGGAATGCGGTGCTCCTGTGTCCTCTGTGCTCAGTGTACTTGAGACTGGGCACCTCAGACAGAGCCAGGGTACACTGGACCCTTTGTGCCCTATCTACCCCTCTCTCACTTCAGGAGGAGGGGAGCAAGTATTTAATGTTGCTTATCACTTGGGGTTACTACCTCTCCCACAGTTACCTCCCCAAGATTCCAGTCCTGAGGACCAGTTTCTAGGAACTATGTGTGTTCCTAGCGCCCAAGAGAGCCCAGGGTCTTCCCACCTCCAGGGGTGATGTCTCACCCCGATGTCCTGTGAACTCTCTTTTCTCGGTGCATGCTGGCTGCTTGGAACTAGAGCCCGCTGCAATCCCTTGCATGTTCAGGAGCCACCTATACCCACACCTCTGGCTCCTCTGCCAAAGTCTCACGGGAGGCTGCACCCAGTTGGGAAAGCAGGACAGCGAAAGGTACAGCTACCCTCTTTCCCTCATGACCTCTCCCTCCCTGCTCCAGCACCCCCAGCACTCCCACGAAAGGAATGGCCCTCCCCATCACCCCCTGTGGGAGAGAATAAAGAGCTGGTCCTTTGCCCTAACTAAAGGCAGTTAGTATCCTTCCCAGTAGGACTGGAACTGTGGCTTATACTTACATAGGATAATGTTTAGGTATCATAATTGTGAATGTTTATGATAACTCATGAGTTATTTAATAGACCACTTACCAAACCAGCAGCACTGAATCATAATCGCAGCCCCTCTCTGAGGGGCTGAAGGGAAATTAGGAAAGAAATGCCCAAGGGGAGGGAAAAATTAACATCACTGAGTACCAATCATTTGTCAGGCTGGGACAACTACTTTACTTAACAAGTTTTCACCGCTGCATCTTCCCCAACACCCTGCAAAGTATATATTATTATGCCGATTTTACAGAAGAAAGGTTAAGTGGAGACTGGGCTCCAGGGGTTGGAGTGAAGGCGTGGAGCTGTCTTATGGAAACCTGAATTTTATAATATTAGCCATCCTTTTGCCTATATTCACCTGTTTCTCAGTAATAGCCTCTAGGAAATTCCCATGTTGTATTAGCTGAGCAGTGTTTCCAAACTACAGTCAGTCCAGTAGGTGGTTAGCAGATGTTGGCTAGCTGGTAGGAAGAGGACTCTGAACTCAGAAGCAAGGGACCCGTCACTACTCTTAAGGGTGGGCTGTGAGGTTGTTTCCCAGGGAGGAGTCAGTTCAGGAGGCCCAGCTGGGAACGGCGGGAGTGCTCTAACCTCAGCAGGGCTCTACTTTTGCTTTGCAGACCAGACCACTTACCCATAAACCAAGTTCGTGCCACAGTGGCCCCCTTGCCTATAATTCCAGCCACTGGAAAGAATCCCCAAGATGTCAGCAACCAACAGAGCATCCTCAGAAGTCTACAGACCTCTGGAGGGAAGAGAGGAGGAACAGGAAGAGTATTTGTGAGGGTCCTAAGTTAACAGAGGCACCCTCTGCCCTCACTATCACCAGCACCATGTGAAGACCCCTCAGTAAGCCTCATCAGCCTGCAGGCACCGCTTGCAGGGAAACAGCCCTCCTTGCTCTGAACTCAGGGCAGCTGAACCATCTAGACCCTAGGAGACTAAGCTGGAGCCTTTCCTTACTCCTAGCAGGGACCCTTGTTTGCTCTCTGGTCATTTGATACTGATAGCACTGATTAAGAATAAACGCCCAGTGAGCCACCTCTGTCCTTGTAAGAACATGCCCAGCCCCCAAATCCCCCGCCCCATGGCTGTGTAAACAAGTAGGTAAGGTCGGATCACCTTCAGGAAGCTGGGCCTCAGGGAGACAAGTGTAGGGTTTTCAGAGCTCATGAAAAATGAGTAAATTGAAATCCAAGCCACATTCCCAAAACCAGCCCACCCCTACACCCCCAGACACTGACTGTTTCCTTCAAGACCCACAGGTGAAACCTCTGGCTGCTCAGTACTTTTAATACAAAGTGTCTGCATGAGTGTGTGTTGGGAGGGAGCTGGGGAGGTGAGGAAGGGATTGAGAGAGATGAGAACAGGGTTTAGATTATGAAAAAGGACCTACAGTTCACTCCCCATACCTAGCCACAGAATAATGATTCATAAAATGCTTAATCTTTGGGTAGCACTAATTACTGAGACATTTAACACCTTCAGACTGCTTAACCCTCAAAGGGAGGAACCTAGTTTCTTCTTCTCTCACTTTACAGAAGGGCCCAGGTCATTAGACGCCTCTCCCCAGGGCACACAGATGGGCTACAACCTCCTCTGCACCCACCAGCCTACTAGGGTCCTTTGCTCCCCCTGACCCCACACCTGTTCCCCCCGGTCCCTCCACACACAGCCAACAAAGAATGTCCCACGCAAATCCAAGCTCACTTTAATAAAATTCCAAAGTATCTTTACTGCATCTCTAGAGCCTTTACTGTATCTTCAATGCAGGACAAGAACCCAGGCACAGTTCCATTTCCTAGTGCCTCTGGTCAGATACTCTCTAACTGCCCATTACCACACAGCCAGCAGAAGTAGGAGGGGGGCCGGGAGGAGAGTGGGGCTCTAGATTCAAGACCTCAGCCTGTTCCCTACCTGTCCACTCCTGAGCCTTCTGGGCTGGGATTCTCCCTTAACTTTACTGACTTCCTTGGTCTGCCCCTACCCATCTCACACGGTAGCTTCAGCCTTCCTAGGCACCCCAGGCGGTGCTGTCGATTCGTACTGAGCCCCAGTGCCACCTCCCAGTGGTCCTTCTCCCAGCAGCCCTAGCTGCATGCTCTCAGGTGAGGCTTGCCCTAGTTCTGTGCCGTGCACTCTTTGGGGAGCCAGTTCTCTCAGCTCCAAGGCGCAACACTCTTCTGGACCTGGCTGCACGGGTGTCTGTGCCCTGTCCTCTGCCACTTGCTACCCGCTGCTGCATGCGCCACCACCTTCAGCCAAGGGGGGTAGCGTGGAGCCTTGGGACTAGAGCTGCTTGTGCTCAGGGGTTGGCACAGCATAGTCATCAGTAGAGGGTTGTAGGGAGCTCGTAGCCTTCACTCCTTCACCAGCGCCTGGCACCACCAAGCATCCCTTGGGCTCCTGGGGCGGATCATAAGGCCCCGAGGAGAGAAATGGGGGCTCGGCCCTCAGGTTCATCATAGATGGGGCTTCTCTGCTATAGCTTGGTCTTCAGCAGCTGTTGCTGCACGAGTGTGAAAGTAGTCCCAATAGAGTGGTATCTTCTTGTAAGGTGCCCCACCTGCCTAGCAGGGGTGCTGTCAGGGGGGTCTGAGTAAAGGGAGTCTAAGAAGGGGCCTAGGAGGCAGGCGCCCTGGGAGTCTAAGGGCTCAGCATACAGGGACCGGAGGGGCGGCCTGGAGCTCGGGCGCCAGTGAGGAATTCGGCTTCCCTCTGCCACTTCTCCTTCACTAGGGCTTCCCTCTGTGCACGTCACGCCGAGGGGCCCTTCCCTGGGCCTTCTGCTGGTGCATAGCAAGTCTCCACCGCCTGAAAGATGTCATTTCCTGTGTGCCGTCTGGTGAAGAGCACTAGAACCAGGAGGGACTGGCGCCAGCCACGAGAAGGAACATGAGCCTGAGGGGGGTGTGGAGAAAAACAGGTTAGAGAGAGTCACAGAGGTCTGAGCACCGGCACTTATCAGCTGGGCCCGTACACAGAGCCGCTGGCAAAGGCAGAAGCCCGAGCTGAGACAGAAAGGTTACCTGAATTGCAGAGCTTTACACCTTCCTGTCTACTTACTGGCCTGGGCCCGGGGCTTTTACACGGGCAGACAGACAGAAGACAGACGCACACACACATCCTTTTGCGCACACACACACACACACACACACACACACACACACACACACACTCGCTCTCCTTGTCGCGGCCTTGGCGTCGGGCAGCAAGTCTAAGGCCAGGACAACTTGGCTCAGGATCTGGCTGTGGCACCGGCGTCAGGAGAGTCGTCAGCTCAGGCCTCTACCCTCGGCACGAAGAGCCGTTTAGGCCCTCGGCGCTCAGCCACCTCGGTACTCTGAGTCACCCAGAACTAGGATTTGGAGGAGCACCACGGTAGCTGGCCGGGCCCCGGACCCTGGCAGGGATGCAGGACTGGGGCCCGGGATTCGCGGGAGGCTTCCCCAGGCCTCTTCTCGTATTGCCCAGTCCCATGAGGCCCTTCCCAGTTTCCACCCCGCCCAGGCTCCTCCGACTTCCACCTGCCCGGGTGGGGCCATGCAAGGGAGTTCTCCAGCATCTCCAGGACGAAAGCTTGGTGGGTTCTCAGCAGCCCCAGAGCCCGTTGCGCGCTCTGGGGTAGAGAGACAGTAATCAGGGCCCTGTGATCCCCCACGCAGTTCCCGCGATCCGACGGCCCTCTTACTCTGCCATGGCTTGACCCCAGCGCCGCTTGGCTCGCTGGCCTCACCGGAAAGGCGTTGCGGCATAGGGTCTGCACCCAGACTCGCTCGACGGCGCGTCGGCCACCAGCGGTGGGAGCGCTGCGCCGTGTCCAAGCGGAGGCGGTCGCGCCCGGCTCCGGAGAATGTCCACGGCCAGGGGCCACGCTCACGCGCTCAGCCTGGCGGATCACCCTGCGGAGTCCAGGCGACGCTGATTGTGGCCCCCTCCGCGCTCGAGCCGCTGCGGTACAAGAGCTTCCGAGCCGCGCTACCTCCGTACAGACTTGCAGAAGTATGGCACCACCCAAGTCTTTCCTCACACACGGAAAGAACGAGAGACCCTCGAGCTGACGCTTCCGACCAGGAAAAACCACTCAAGCCACCCCAGACGCCCAGAGCGGCCCCCGAGAACGCCAGCACGCTTCTCCCACTTGCTGTGCCAAACAGCTCTACCAGAACATCCAGGGGCCGGGCTCGCCCTCCCCTGCTCCAACCTGCAGTCCTGTTCCCGGATGTCGTCGTCACCCCCGCCCGGACCCGGTGGGCTCGGCGGTCCCCAAGGCTGGCTTGCCTTGGTCCCGAAACGTTGACCACGATGCAGAGCGGACCTCCATCACCGCCCCGTCCAGCTCCCCGGCAGCTTCCGGCTTCCTGCCCCACGCGGGCGGGGGCGCGGCAGGCAGGGCCGGACCCGCGCGTTGCCGCACCCCCTCCCCGGCCCGTGGGGCGCTAGGAGTAGAAAGAAGCGCGGGGGCGAGGCAAAGGGGACCTAGCCAGCCTAGGCGCCACGCCCACTAGTTCTACCCACATCTTTGGAGATGCGCTGGGGGTGCGCCGGCGAAACCTGGAGAGTTTGAGCCAGGGGCCGGGACTGCGTGCGACGTCACGCCCGACGTGACATCAGAGTGAATGAAAGCCGTGGCGTCACCTCGAAAGTACCGGCCGGCACTCAGGTCCCCCAGGGGCCTCACGGCACCGAGGATCCCCATAGGGATCCTCCCAGGCCGGCCGCACTTGAAGCTGGTGGCCAAGCCGAGGCGTAGGGTCAGGGGTCTGGAAGGCTCCCGGAACCCAGCGCTGGGCCGCGCCCGGCTGGCTAGGACCGCCGCCTGGCCGACCGGCTCACGACCCATGGCCTCAAGTGCGTCCAGCTCCCAGGACGCCACTGGCCGTGGTCTCCAAGCCGCTGGCAAGAAAGCTCCATTGAGCGGCCGAGAGGGGGCGGGCTGGGGGCGGGAGGAAGTGGGGCGCCGCCCATAGCTCCACGGGAGGAGGGAGGGCCGGGCGGGGACTAGGAGGGGCTGCCGGGAGGAACCGAGGGGACGGCACGGAATGTGGGAGGAGCTCAAGGGGCCGTAAGAGGCCAAGCGGACAGGTGGGGGAGCGACAGGGGTCAGTCTCCCCTGGACGCGTACTTTGTGGCTGTCCTGGGACTGGTCTCCGAGAGCTGAACTCTCCTGGCCCCTAGGCCCGCTCAGAAGAAGGTAGGGGAGCACTCTCCGCTGGCGGAGAAGGCGTAGATGGAGCCGGGCTGCGACGGGCTAGTAACGTCAGCGAGATGCAGGGAGGGTTGGAGGCGGCAGATGCTTGTGGGGCCGGGGGCCGCCGAGCGTTCCAAACAGGGCAGCTGGGTGGCCCTGCTGCTGGGGGCTCCCACATGGAGGCCCCCTCCAGGGACACCAAGCTAAAATGTCCCCAGAACAAAGCTGCCCAGTGCGCAGTTTGTCAGCAGAGTCAGAGAGCCACGTATGCTGGAAGAGCTGATCCCAGACCAAGGGGAGGCTTTGGCTGAGGAGCTGGTCTGTACCCGAGGCCTCACTACTGGGCGCTGGGTGACAGACAGCAATGGCCCTGTTGGCCCAGGAGGCTTAGGACCCCCCTGCCCCACCACCCCTCACACGCACACACACGCACCCTGCTTAGGAGGCCTGGCTCTCAATTCCCCCTGAGCCTCACAGACTATACAAGACTGAGCTTGTGCCCGCGTTGGAGCTACTAGCTCTTTCTCCCCTCAGATTCTGCAGCGGACTGGCCTGGGCTCCTGTTACAGACCTGGAGTCTGAGGGAGCTCCTGTGGTCCCCCAAAGCTGCCTCTCACTATGTCTTTTCTACTCAGTGGGGCCCTTTGGTTCACCTGTTGGCTCCTCTGCCAGCCGCTCCAATCTGTCTGGAGCACGGGTCCCCATCGTCCTCTCCCAGTCACTTCCCTTCTGTGCGCTTTATCCCACATCCACTGCTCACATCCTGGCTATCATGTTTCTTCACCCCACTGGACTCTCCCCCAGTTCTCTATCTAGGACTCTTGATCTCTAATCACCGTCTTTTGATGGCTAGGTCTGAGAGGAGAGGGGTGACCGGAGGTTATGGCAGCTGAGCCAGAGTTTTCTTTTGCGAATAGAAGGAGCATATCCATCTGTCTGTCTCGTTCAACTCAGATTCAGCTAGGAGAGGACTTGGGCTGGGCTCCCAGTCAAAAGTAAGATCCGAGAGGCAGTCAGGTCACCTACCTCGCATCCTCTGCTGGCTCTGTGCCTCTACTTTTGAGCTCTTTACTACAAGAGTCTCTCTCTACTCTTCACTCCCTCTTCCGCTCTCTCTCTCTCTCTTCTCCTCTCTCTCTCTCTGTTTCTCTACACCCCATAATCAAAATATTCTGCTCTATCTAAAGTACAGCACAGTAATCAGTACACATATAAGAGCCTTAATTACTAAATAATTTCAAGCAGGGGGAAGAGTAAAAACAAAAATAAGAATAAAAGCTTACCGCGGATCAGGAGGGATGATAAATAAATAGTGAAGTTCTAGACTTGATTCAAATTACCAAGTTACCAAAGCTCACGGCCCAGGGAGGCTAGGCAGAGAGGGGACCCTGAGTTCTGAGGAAGGCTGGACTCTGGAGCCTGAGCTCTTAAATCTGTCTGCTCTCTCTCTCTCAGGGACGCCCAGACCTACCCTGCCATTGGCCTAGCAGGTGCCCAGCAGTGGAAACGCTGGGGCTGCTGCTGTCCTGTGTGGCTCCTGTCAGGCCTCTCGCTCCATCCACGGCCCCCTAAGAAGAGGGCTGCAGGAGCCAGGGAATGCGGTTTCGGCTGGCCGGCTTCCCAGAAAGCCCTTCGGGGGCCAAGTGGAGCTACAGCCAGGCTGGTAAATGAGGCGCAGTCTGCGATGATGATTTTAAGCTGCAGTCTGGCCATAATCTCTGCCAAGAACTGGACTTCACAGATTGGCAGGCTGGAACCACAGTAGCCACATGGACCCTGGAACAGGTGATTCTCCGCTGCAGCGCAGGTCTGCACTGATGACTTTAGGAAGAGGGAACCAGGAGGGCACAAGAGGGGCACAGGACATCAAGATTTAGGAGCCACACCTAGCCATACATGAGGCTTACTCCTGACTCTGTGCTCAGGGATCTCTCCTAACAATGAGAAACATATGGGTACTGGAGGATCAAAACCAGGTTGGCTACAGGCAAGAAAAGTGACCCACCCGCTGGACTGGCTCACTGGTCCCAGAAACACAGTATCTTTATCTTAAATAGTAATATAACTCCCAGCTTTTTTTGAACTAGTCTTTTTACATTTGGTTTACACCCAGCTGTTCTCAGGGATTACTCCTGGCTCTTCACTCAGGAATTACTCCTGGCATTGCTTGGGGACCATATGGGATACTGGGGAGTCGACACAGGTTGGCGCATCCAAGAGCAAATGCCCTCCCCACTGTGCTATCGCTCTGGCCCGAAGAGTCATTATTAGCGCGCCAGCAGAGAGCCCAATGCTTAATTGTTAGTTATCACTGGATGCGGGAGGGACTCATCAGGTCTTGGCTTTCTCATTTATCACCAAATTTTTTCTTTTTGGGTTACACCCGAGTGATGCTCAGGGATTATTCCAGGCACTACCCTCCAGGGTTTACTCTGGCAGTGCCTCAGAGACCCTATGGGATGCCGGGGGAGTGAATCCAGGTCAGCCACATGAGCCAAGGCCCTGTCCACTGTACTATCACTCCTGCCCCCTTACCCCCCAGATTCTGAAGATCACCCAGACCGTCACCTACATCCATCCTATGTCTCCTTTCCTACCCCTTTTTAACAGTCCCCTGTTGCTTCCCTCACCCATTACCTTAAGAGGGAAAAAGCCAAGACCGGTGTGGAAACTCTCAAGCTCCCCTCCCCGCCACTGCCGGCGCACACACCGCGCATGCACGCACCAGCTCCAGGCCTCTTTGTCAGCTCATTTTCCCTCCACAGGCAGAATCTGGCTGGACAACCTTAGCTGCAGAGGAACTGAGCAGGGGGTGACTGAATGTGCCTCCCGAAGTTGGGGAACAGTGACTGTACCCACGATGAGGATGCAGGGGTCATCTGCAAGGACCAGCGCCTTCCTGGCTGCCGGACTCCAACGTCATTGAGGTCTGCAGCGCTCTCTCTCTCTCTCTCTCTCTCTCTCTCTCTCTCTCTCTCTCTCTCTCTCTCTCACACACACACACACACCCTCACACACACCACCACCACCACCACCGCCACCACCACCACCTATGGCGAAGGGCTGTGGTGGGGGCTAAAACAAGTAGCAGGAAGACCCGGCTCAATCCCCAGTACCACATATGGTTCCTGGAGCACTGCCAAGAGTGATCCTGTGTGCAGAGCAATGGGGTAAGACCTGAGCACAGCCATGCCTACCCCTTGCCCCCCCACCCACAGAGAGGTCTGTGGGTGATTATATTGTTAGAGGAGATGCTAGAAAATATAGGAGGTCCCATTTGTCCCTTTGGGATATATGAGTTTGTGGGAAAGGGGATGGATGCCCACAAGTGAAAGCCTCTAGAGCAAAGCAGGGTGGGACCTGGTTGGTGCTTGGATGGGAGACCAAGGTGATACACTGTGAAGTCCGGATTCATTCGCCCCTGAGCGTTCAGGTTCCTACCACCTGCCTACTCGTCCCTGGTCCCCATTGCAGCCTGGGATGTCACACCTCTCCTTCAGTGGCTTCCTCTGTGCAATTGCACATCGCGCTCCATGCATGCTCTGCTGCTTCGCAGCGCCCTCAGACATTTTCCTGGGTGCACCGCACAGCTCTTTCTGACTCCACACCCCACCGTTCCCCACGTCTTGGGAGCATCAGTACCGAGCACGCACCACATCTCTGCGTAGCAACGCCCAGCCTAGTTTGGCGCTGAGGTGCCTATTAAAGCACGTTCCACGGGTCCCTTAAGTGTGCGGTGCCCGGTACCCACAGGGCCGCTGCTGGATTCCTCCCTCTGCTTGCGGTCCCCTGCGCAGGTCGAGCAACAGCTGCAGAGTGGAGGTGCGACTACGGCCGGCGGTGGGGCGCGGCCACCCCGCCCGTGACAGAGGACTCGTGGAAGTGAGAGACTCCCGGATGGCTGGGCCCAAGTGTGTGACAAGGGCTGGAGCGCCCACCACAACCACGTGGTCTGCGGGATGCTAGGTTTCCCCAGCGAAGGAGGTCACCACGGCCTTCTACGGGTGAAGGGCGTGCGCGCCGCGCGGGGCTGGGGTGTCAACGGCGCGCTGGGGAGGGTTTGATTCAAAGGGTCGGTGCGCAGAGACGGGAGAGGGTTCCAGGGTTCTGGGGAGCCGGGCAGGGTTCAGGAATAGCAGGAAAATGAGGGACTGGAGCGGAGGTTCCGGAGGACCAGGAAGGTCAGGAAAGGAACCAGTGAGCCCCAGATCCCGGCACGTCCGAGCCTGGGCAGGCCAGGCGGGCAGTGAGTGGCTCGTCTGCGCTGGGACGCCAGTGGCTGGAGGGCGAGGCTCCCGGACGCGCGCCGGGTCTCGCGAGGACACGCCCAGGATGCCCGCTGGACGCCGAGAGGTCAGGGCCCCGGCGCGGGCGCTACCCTAAACCCGCGGCCCCGCAGAGCCGCGCGCAGGCGGTGCTAGGGTGTGTCCCCCCCGATCGGGGCCCGGAGCCGAAGAACTGTGGCTGTAGTCGGGGCGCGTGGGGCGGGGCGCCAGGGACAGGCCGAACTTGGCCGCGGTACGACCCCGCGAGGCACGCCGGCGTGGATCCCGCGGGGCTGCGGGCGGCTTGGCCTTGGGCCCTCCACCTGCCAGGAGCTCTGGCTCGGTGGAACCGGCCGCACTGCGCCACCGACTGGCCTGTGATGGGAAATATTATCAGTGGTCCCTGCCTGGCGCAGTGGGGCCGTGGGGGGGGAATCCCAGCCCCTGGCTCCCCTGCCCCAGCACCTAACTAACCCTGCTGACTTCCCATGCCGAGGACACCACACGTACCCCATCACAAGAAAACGAGGGTCGAGGGTCCGGGGCGATAGCCCAGCAGGTAGGGCGTTGCCTTGCGCGTGGCCAGCCCATGCGGCCTGGGTTCGATCCCATATAGTCCCCCAGCATAGGAGTAATTCCTGAGTGCAGAGCCAGGGGAGAAACCTGAGCATTGCCGGCTGTGACCCAAAAGCAAAAAAGAAGAAGAAAAAAGAAAGAAAAGCGAGCATGGTGAGGCGTGACAAGATCTTGAATCTTGTGTGTTTCCCCATTGTGTCTCTCTCAACTGACCGCTGCTTAGTGTCGCGGTGCTTTTGCCTTCTGGCTTCATCAGATTCTTAAAACTATTGAAAATTTTTTTTCTTTTTTGGGTCCCACCCGGCAATGCTCAGAGTCCTGGCTCTGCACTCAAGCATTACCTGGCGTGCTCGAAGGACCTATATGGGATGAAAGGATCGAACCGGGCCCCCACGGAGGCCGGCTGCGGCATAGGCAGCCCCCCCGCTGGGCTATTGCTCTGGCCCACTACTGAAATATTTTAAAGAAGGTCTAGGTCTTATGAAATTTCCCTCTTTGTTTTACATCAAGCTTTGAATCAGTAACTCAGAACCCCACCCCCCCCCACCCCCAGCCAATTGGGAACAAATGGGCACTATAATGATGTAACTGTAGTTTCACCATTGTAGCTGAAATCTTAGGAGATTTTGTCTTTGCTAAACATTCATATAACCTATATTCACAGTCATCCTCTCAGCCTTCAGCTCAGTAATCTACTAGTAAAGGAAATCATGGTGAATGACGAAATGTTTGTTAAAATTGTTTTATAAGGATCTATGAGAATTTGTAAGAATTGTTTTATCTGGTGTATAAGGATGACCATATTTTTTCCCCATGAGTGTTAACAAACTTTCCTGCCAGAGAGAACTCAAAGGGCTGGAGCGCATGCCTGGCATGCATGGGACCACAGGCTTGATCCTGGCACAGGTGGCAGTCCCTAACACGCCAGCTATTAACCCTAGTGACCCCAGACACTGGCCCCATCATCCCAGCAAAAGGAAAAATGTTCGCAAACTTCCTGTTTAGCTGCGTTCTCAAATACTTGTTTATAAGTTCTTTTTAGAAAGGACTTTTTTTTTTGCTTTTTTTGAGAGTCAGTACATTATCCAACTTTCAGTCTTTATATTTGCTCAGGTTTTCTTTGACTGGCTTTTAGACACCATCTGAAAGTTCTTTCAGCTTCAAAATCAAATATTTGATCTAGAGACTCAAACTATTTTAGAACAGTTAGGGGCTGTACTCCTTATCTTACCTGACCTGGGGCTTTATTCCTTTCTCTGAACTTATTCTGTAGCTGTCTAATCCAAATACCAGGTTCTGAAAGATACATAAAACTTAACTGCAGATATTCCAAGTAAAGAGGCTAGAATAAACAGAGGGAGAGATTCGTTCATACAATCTTTATTGAGTGCCTACTGTGTACCAGATACTTTTGTAGACACTAGGGATTCAGTGGTGAACAGAGCAGACCAAAGTATTGATCCCCAGGGCTGGAGGGATGGTGCAGCAGCTTGTAGTAGCCAACCAGGCACACATGTCCCAGAGCACTTCCAGCAGTGATCCCTGAGTACAGAACCAGGGAGTAAACCTAAGCACAGACAAAATCACTGATCTCATGGACTAAGGAAAAAATCAGAAAAATAAGTAAAACTATGAAATGAAGAGTGACAAAAAGGGGTATAAAAAGTTAGGAAATTGGGGTGTGAGGGATGGGACTCAGTGGTAGAACACGTGGCTCACAAACATGAGGCCCTGGGTTCAGTCCCTGGTGTGTGTGTGCTGCCTTATGCACGAGGTTAGGAAGTAGAAAATATGAGGTTTCAGGGAGGTTTTTTTTGGAGAGGGATTTTGGGCCACATCCTGCAGTGCTCAAGGTTGGCTCACATCCACGGCTGCGTACAAATCAGCACCCTGACTCTCTCTCTCCCTCAGGGTTCACTAAGCCCCAGAGGGTTGCAGTTTTAAATAGTGTAGTTAGCAAAAGCCTCTTCAGGACATCATTTCAGAAAAAGAAAAGTGTGGTCCGAAGCTAGGCAAAAATCTAGAGGGTATTTCCAGTGGGGCACAGAGCGAGGAGAGAGGCATTCTTAGTAAAACTGTAGTGATTCTGCAGGATGGAGGGAAATAACGAGGACGGATCCGTTTGGGAGGAGTTTTAGGGGGCTGCAGTGATGGTCCAACTGGGTAGGTGTTTGCCTTGCACTCATACAACCTGGGTACGATCCCCAGCCTCCCATATGGTCCCCCAAGCACTTTCCAGGAGCAATTCCTGAGTCCAGAGCCTGCAGTAACAGAGCATTGCTGGGTGTGGCCTTAAAACAAACCAAACAAAACAAAGAAGATCATCTGGGAAGGTTTTGGGGCTTTGCTTTGAGAAGGGACTTTAGCCAGATGTGACATCCCGGCTTCCACTGTGTTTCTTTGAAGGTGGGGGGCACACACCTGTTTAGAGGAACTGTCCTTAGGCGTCACTTCTGGTGGGATTTGGGGGGACTCTGTAGTGGTGCCAAGGTTTAGGCCCAGGTGAGCCAGGTTCAACTAAGCGCCCTCCTCTCTGGATCTCTGCCTGATATTTCCATTATCAGCTTGGCTACTTTGTTCAGAATATACCATAAGGAATTTAGTAGGATCGAACTAGGGAGACAGGATGGTAGTGCCTGGATATTGAGTGTGCGGAGTGGGAAGGTCATGGTCACTAGGGGAAGTTAGGAAAAATAAAATCAAGTTGCATTCTGAATCATAAAATCAAATTCTATGTAAAGGGGAATAGGGCAGCGAGTTTCGGAGCCTCCCAGTGGCAGAGTAAAAGAAGAGGAGAGCGAGAGGTCGGGAGCCAGGGACGGGAGATGTCAGACAACTGCTGGTGCTGCCCTGAGCCCTAGTGTGAGGCCCTGGCACACATGATCCCCAGGGGGTGCCACAAGGTATGGCCACCCTTCCCCACCCCTACCAAAGCCGCTGTTTAAGGCCCGGGGAGGAACAGAGGCTGTTGGCAGGTAATAAGTATTGTTAGGTGACCAGTGGGCTTTGAGAACCGAGAAGAAGAGATAGAGGCCAGTTTGCCACAGCAGCTCCCTAAAGACCAGCTGGTACCCTCATCTGCCATCTCTGGGCTAGGGAGCGAGCTTTTGGCAGGTCATCTTGGAGGCGTTGGACCCAAAGTTGCTCCTCAGGATGAGTTACTTTGTGTACATATGAGATCATGAGGCTGGGATGGGAGAAAAACAGAGGTCAGAAGTGGGGAGAACACTTACCTGAGTCCCGGGAGACTCCGAGAGGGGAAAAACCTGATAGGTTACCTGCTCAGGTCAGGTAGGACAGATGCACTTTCCTATAAAATATGGCAGCCCAAAGCCTAGACAGGACAGTTCTAAGCAAATACACCATCATCAAATCAGGCCAGTTCAGTAAAGTTTTTTGGCTTTTTATTCTGTTATGGTCTGTGGAATGGAGTCAAAGGTGACTCAGGGAGTGGGGTATTTATTTTTTTGGCTTTTGGGGTCACATCTGGCGTGCTCAGGGGATACTCCTGGCTCTACGCTCAAAAGTACTCCTGGTGGTGGGTGCTCAGGGACGGCTTGGGATGCTGGGGATTGAACCCAGGTCGGCCTCATACAAGGCAAATGCCCTACCTGCTGGACTATTGTTCCGGCCTAGGGTTTGGCTTTTCGATTTGGAGGCCACACCTAACTGTGCTCAGGACTTACTCTTGCCTCTGTGCTCCTGGAGAGTGGTCAGGGACCATATATGGTGCCAGGGGATCAAAACCCGAGTTGGTCACGTGCAAGGCAAATGCACTACCCACTGTGCTATGGTTCTGCTTTTAATTTTGGTGGTGGAGGCACCATTCAGCGCATTATACCTGCTCAGGGGTTACTCCACGCTACGCAGTCATGAATTACTTCTGGTAGCTTTCAAAGGACTGTATGGGGTGCTGGGGCTTAGACCTTGCTTGGTTGCATGTAGTAAGGGAGCTATTACCTGCGTGAGCACTTTCTCTCCAAGCCACAAAATAGATGCTTTTAAAGGAAATAAATTCAAAGAATGAGAGAGAAATTAAGGCACGATGTATTTATCCTGTGTAAACTTGGTTTTGAAAAAACCCACCATCGGACCCCCCCTGCAGCAGTCATTTTCAAGTCCGGCCCAGGTATGCTGATCCAGAGACTCACAGACATGGTCCAGAGCTGCTACCGGCTCTCCTCGCGCCCAGCAGCTTATGAGGCACCCTGGAGGGATAAGCGGGTTCTAGCCCAGGCCGCTCACCCCAGCGGACCGCAAACAAACCAGGCGATCCCCCACTCCATGAGGGCCGCCATTTTCCACATCCAGACTTCCTCGTCAGGGCTCCACCCAGCATAAGGGAGCCTATGTGGCTTTCGTCACGCTGCTGCAAGTGACCGTGCTGTTCATCAATAAATGTTGGATTGAGTGACTACGGAAGTATGCCGCACACAGTAGCGCCTGGCAAAGCTCCCATGTGTATTTGATATACCCAGAGAACGTACCTCATTCCCATGACCTGTGGGGAATGGTTTGAGGAAACCCATGATGTTCCTGGAGCAAGACAGGTGCTTCCTTAGGACTCTCTACATGAGACAGGACATATGGAGATAGTACTGGTGCCCGCTCAACCAAATTGATGATGAAGGGGAAGACAGTGATACAGTAAAGCTTGGGTTTGATAGTGTCAAGCCAAGAACATATGAAAGCTATAAGAGCATCTTAGAAGTAAAGCAGAATTTCTAAGTAATGGAGCCACTACTGCTATTTGTACAGATAAAAAGACTTATGGCACTGAGAGCTTGGTGCTACTTAAGAGTGCTCTACTAGTAATTTCCAGTTCCATGAGTTTATTGACTTCCGACAGTTATCAAGCAACAGGTACAAGATCCTGAAGTAACATCATGGGCTCTAGCCACGCTGGGTCATGTGATAAAAAAGTGATGGGAACTATTGAGGTGTATACAACAGGAGCAATGTTAAGAGCATAACAAGCTGGAGTGTATCCCAAAGATCTTGCACTTTTACTAATGCTTTGGACAAGTGCAAGAGAACAAGGAGAGCTTTGGACAAACTGGAAGCGATTGGGTAAGTAACAGTGACAGGATTCGGTGACAGGGGAATTGATGCTGGGAGGAAAAGAAGAGAGAAGGGTCCAGGTTGACTCAGGTTCCTGGACTCTGCTGGGAGAATTGGGATTTCATTTTAGACCTACCCACATCTTAGATAACTAACAAGGGACTTCAAGGAAGCAAGACAGGAAGTAGGAAGATAGTCCAGGGGGTAAGGCAGGACGCCTGTATGTGCCTCCTGCTCTGATCCCCAGGCATCCAAGAGAGCACTGTTGCCATAGCTAGCCTGGGTGACTCCAAGCACCAGCAGAGCTGCCGTGGAGTGGCATGTTAGGTTGAACGGGGGTATCTAAAGAGAAAACATAGTGGGGGAAAAAGTCTAATTCCCAAGACAGAGCTACAGAAATGTAACGTTGGGGCCTGAACAATAGAACAGCAGGTAGGATATTTGCCTTGCACTCGGCCGGCCCAGGTTAGGTTCGATCTCCAGCAACCAATATGGTTCCCTGAAAACTGCCAGGAGTAATTTCTGAGTGCAAAGCCAGGAAAAACCCTGAACATCATCAGGTGTGACCCAAAAAGTCAGGGAAGTAAAGGCACCTGCAAAGATCAAAGGACAACAATTGGGGAGCCAGGAGCGATGATCCAGCGGGTAGGACGTTTGCCTTGCACATAGCCGGCCAGGCCAGCCAGGTTCGATCCCCAGCATCCCATATGGTCCCAGGCACCCCCAGAAGTGATTCCTGAGTGCAGAGCCAGGAGAAATCCTGAGCATTGCCGGGTGTGATCAAAAAAAAAGGACAACAAGGGGCTTGAGGGACAAGCAGGCTAGAAAGTCACAGTAGCCAAGGAAGGACAAAGAACAAAGAAGTCACAGAACAGTGAGGTGGGGGAAGGAAGACAGAAAAAGAACGGGTGAAGGGACAAGTGGGCAAGTGGGCAAGAAGCATTAAGCTAATAAGCATTTATTTATTTATCTATCTATCTATTTATTTATTTATTTATTTATTTTTGCTTTTCGGGTCTCACCTAGTAATGCTCAGGAATTACCACTGGCAGTGCTCTGGGGACCACATAGGATGGAGATTGAAGGGCCAGAGCGATAGCCCAGCGGGTAAGGACATTGCCTTGCCTTGGCCGGCCCATGCTGGCCCCGAGGTTCGATCCCGGCATCCCATATGGTCCCCTGAGCACCCTGCCAGGAGCTAATTCCTGAGTGCAGAGCCAGGAGAAACACCTGAGCATTGCCGGGTGTGACACCAAAAAAAAAAAAAAAAAAAAAAAAAGGATGGGGGTTGAACCCAGGTTGGCGCACACAAAGGCAAGCGCCTTACCCACTACTGTCTTGCCAGCTCCATTGTATTGCCAACTCTGAATGTTTTTTATTGGACCAGAGCAATAATACAGTAGGGAAGGTCCTTGCCTTGCATGCAGCAGACTGGGGTTCTATCCTGGCATCCCATATGGTCCCCTGGGTACCACCAGGAGTGATTCCTGAATGCAGAGGCAGGGAGTAACCCTGAGCCCCCAAGAGTATAGCCCGAAATATTAAAAAAGTGCAAAAAATATTTTTTATTTAATATATGTTTGAGGAAGAGACATTTAGATAAATAGTTTTACATGATACTCCGAGATGAAGAATAACAGACTCTTAGAATGTCTCACCTGAGCTTGTTTGTAGACTTCACTACGAATGTTTGACACAATGGATGTTGGGGGAAAAAGATCAACTAGTACATCCTCAGGAAGAAGTCAGAGCAGGAAATGCCGATAATTTGCTTAAAGCGCTAGTGGCGTATAAACACAGTATGACATTCAGAAAACGGCACACTCAGAACGTGTTGCACAGAAGAGTTACTAACAGGACAGCAGTCCTGGTCGCAGGTCAGTGTGCCCCTCTGTGTAGCTCAGTGTGCTCCTCTGTGTCGGGACATTGTGCTCCTCTGTGTCGGGGACAGTGTGCTCCTCTGTGTCGAGGACAGTGTGCTCCTCTGTGTCGGGGACAGTGTGCTCCTCTGTGTCGGGGGACAGTGTGCTCCTCTGTGCCGGGACAGTGTGCTCCTCTGTGTCGGGACAGTGTGCTCCTCTGTGTCGGGGACAGTGTGCCTCCTCTGTGGTCGGGGACAGTGTGCTCCTCTGTGTCGGGGACGAGTGTGCCCCTGTGTCGGGGACAGTGTGCTCCTCTGTGTCGGGGACAGTCTGCTCCTCTAGTCAGGGGACAGTGTGCCCCTCTGTGTGCGGGTGCAGTGTGCTCCTCTGTGTCGGGGGACAGTGTGCTCCTCTGTGTCGGGGACAGTGTGCTCCTCTGTGTCGGGGACAGTGTGCTCCTCTGTGTCGGGGACAGTGTGCTCCTTGGTCCCGGGGACAGTGTGCCCCTCTGTCGGGACAGTCTGCTCCTCTGTGTGGGGACAGTGTGCTTCTCTGTGTCGGGGGCAGTGTGCTCCTCTGTGTCGGGGACAGTGTGCTCCTCTGTGTGGGACGAGTGTGCTCCTCTGTGTCGGGGGACGAGTGTGCCCCCCTCTGTCGAGGGACAGTGTGCTCCTCTGTGTCGGGGACAGTGTGGCCCCTGTGTCGGGGACAGTGTGCTCCTCTGTGTCGGGGCAGTGTGCTCCTCTAGTCAGGGACAGTGTGCCCTCTGTGTCGGGTGCAGTGTGCTCACTCTGTGTCTGGGGGACAGTGTGCCTCTGTGTCGGGGGACAGTGTGCCCCTCTGTGTCGGAGGCAGTGTGCCCCTCTGTGTAGGGACAGTGTGCTCCTCTGTGTCGGTGCAGTGTGCTCCTCTGTGTCGGGACAGCGTGCTCCTCTGTGTCGGGGACAGTGTGCTCCTCTGTGTGGGGACAGTGTGCTCCTCTGTGTCGGGGACAGTGTGCTCCTCTGTGTCGAGGACAGTGTGCCTCTCTGTGTCGGGACAGTCTCCTCTGTGTCGGGGACAGTGTGCTCCTCTGTGTCGGGACAGTGTGCTCCTCTGTGTCGGGGACAGTGTGCTCCTCTGTGTCGGGACAGTGTGCTCCTCTGTGTCGTGGTCAGTGTTCTCCTCTGTGTCTGGACAGTGTGCCCCTCTGTGTCGGGGACAGTGTGCTCCTCTGTGTCGGGGACGGTGTGCTCCCTCTGTGTCGGGACAGTGTGCTCCTCTGTGTAGTAACGTCAGTGTTCTCCCCTGTGTCTGGACAGTGTGCTCCTCTGTGTCGGGGACAGTGTGCTCCTCTGTGTCGGGACATTGTGCCCCTGTGTCGGGGACAGTGTGCTCACCCTGTGTCAGGACAGTGTGCTCCTCTGTGTCGGGGACAGTGTGCTCCTCTATGTCGGGGGACAATTGTGCTCTTACTCTGTGTCGGGGACAGTGTGCTCCTCTGTGTCGGGACAGTGTGCCCTCTGTGGTCGGGGGACAGTGTGCTCCTCTGTGTCGGGACAGTGTGCCCTCTGTGTCGGGGACAGTGTGCCCCTCTGTGTCGGGGACAGTGTGCTCCTCTGTCGGGGGGACAGTCTGCTCCCTCTAGTCAGGGACAGTGTGCCCCCCTCTGTGTGGGTGCAGTGTGCTCCTCTGTCGGGGGACAGTGTGCTCCTCTGTGTCGAGGACAGTGTGCTCCCTCTGTGTCGGGGGACAGTGTGCTCCTCTGTGTCGGGGACGAATGTAGCTCCCTTGGTCTCGGGGACAGTGTGCCCCTCTGTGTCGAGACAATCTGCTCCTCTGTGACGGGGACAGTGTGCTCCTCTGTGTCGAGGGCAGTGTACTCCTCTGTGTATGGAACCAGTGTTGCTACCCTCTATGTCGGACAGTGTGCTCCTCTTTGTCGAGGGACAGTGTGCCCCTCTGTGTCGAGGGGACAGTGTGCTCCTCTGTGTCCGAAACAGTGTGGCCCCTCTGTGTAGAGACAGTGTGCTCCTCTGTCTCGGGGGCAGTGTGCTCCTCTAGTCAAAAACAAGTATGCCTCTGTGCGGGTGCAGTGTGCTCCTCTATGTCGGGGACAGATGTGCTCCTCTTGTCGGGGGACAGTGGCACCTCAGTGTCGGAGCAGTGTGCCCCTCTGTGTCGGGGGACAGTGTGCTCCTCTGTGTCATGTGCCCCTCTGTGTCGGGGACAGTGTGCTCCTCTGTGTCGGGGACAGTGTGCTCCCTCTAGTCAGGGGACAGTGTGCCCCTCTGTGTCGAGGTGCAGTGTGCTCCTCTGTGTCGGGGACAGTGTGCTCCTCTATGTCGGGGACAGTGTGCTCCTCTGTGTCGGGGGACAGTGTGCTCCTTGGTCCGGGGACAGTGTGCCCTCTGTGTCGGGACAGTCTGCTCCTCTGTGTCGGGGATAGTGTGCTCCTCTGTGTCGGGGGCAGTGTGCTCCTCTGTGTCGGGGACAGTGTGCTCTCTGTGTCGGGACAGTGTGCTCCTCTGTGTCGGGGACAGTGGCCCCTCTGTGTCGGGGACAGTGTGCTCCTCTGTGTCGGGGGGACAGTGTGCCCTCTGTGTCGGGGACAGTGTGCTCTCTGTGTTGGGGGCAGTGTGCTCCTCTGAGTCAGGGGACAGTGTGCCTCTGTGTCGTGGTGCAGTGTGCTCCTCTGTGTCGGGGACAGTGTGCTCCTCTGTGTCGGGGGACAGTGTGCCTCTGTGTCGGAGGCAGTGTGCCCCTCTGTGTCGGGACAGTGTGCTCCCCAGTGGTCGGTGCAGTGTGCTCCTCTGTGTCGGGGACAGCGTGCTCCTCTGTGTCGGGGACAGTGTGCTCCTCTGTGTCAGCGACAGTGTGCTCCTCTGTCACGGGACAGTGTGCTCCTCTATGTCGGGGACAAGTATTGCCCCCTCTGTGTCGGGACAGTCTGCTCCTCTGTGTCGGGGACAGTGTGCTCCTCTGTGTCGGGGAGAGAATGTGCTCCTCTGTGTCGGGGGACAGTGTGCTCCTCTGTGTCGGGACAGTGTGCTCCCTCTGTGTCGTGGCTCAGTGTTCTCCTCTTTGTCTGGACAGTGTGCCCTCTGTGGGGACAGTGTGCTCCTCTGTATCGGGGGACAGTGTGCTCCCTCTGTGTCGGACAGTGTGCCCTCTGTGTCAGTCAGTGTTCTCCTCTGTGTCTGGACAGTGTGCTCCCTCTGTGTCGGGGACAGTGTGCTCCTCTGTGTCGGGACATTGCCTCGTAGCCGAGGAGACAGTGTGCTCCTCTGTGTCGGGGACAGTGCTCCTCTGTGTCGGGACAGTGTGCTCCTCTGTGTCGAGGGGACAGTGTGCTCCTCTGTGTCGGGGACAGTGTGCCTTCCTCTGTGTCGGGACAGTGTGCTCCTCTATAGGGGGACAGTGTGCTCCTCTGTGTAGCGGGGACAGTGTGCTCCTCTATGTCGAGGGGACAGTGTGCCTACCGTAGCCAGAGGAGTCAGTGTGCTCCCCTGTGGCCGAGGGGACAGTCTGCTCCTCTAGTCAGGACAGTGTGCCCCTCTGTGTGTAGGTGCAGTGTGCTTCCTCTGGTGTCGAGGACAGTGTGCTCCTCTGTGTCGGAGGACAGTGTGCTCACTCTGGTGTCGGGGACAGTGTGCTCCTGTCGAGAACAGTGTGCTCCTTGGTCACCGGGGACAGTGTGCCCTCTGTGTCAGGACGGAGTCTGCTCCTCTGTGTCGGGGACATGTGTGCTCTCTGTGTCGAGAGCAGGTGTGCTCACTGTGGCCGGAGACAGTGTGCTCCTCTGTGTCGGGTCAGTGTGCTCCCCTGGTGTCGAGGACAGTGTGCCCCTCTGTGTCGAGGACAGTGGCGCTCCTCTGTGTCGGGGACAGTGTGGCCCTCTGTGGCGGGGACAGTGTGCTCCACTGTGTCGAGGGCAGTGTGCTCCACTAGTCAGGGACAATTGTGCCCCTCTGGCCAGCCGAGTGCAGAGTGCTTCCTCTGTATCGGGGACACTGTGCTCCTCTGTGTCGGGGACAGTGTGCGCCTCTGTGTCGGAGGTAGTGTGCCCCTCTGTCGGGACAGTGTAGCTCCCTCTGTGCCGGGTGCAGTGTGCTCCACTGTGTCCAGGGACAGCGTGCTCCTCTGTGTCGGGGACAGTGTGACTCCTCTGTGCCGGGGACAGTGTGCTCCTCTGTGTCGAGGGACAGTGTGCTCCTCTATGTGGGGGACAGTGTGCCCCTCAGTGTCCAGAGAGGACGATCCTCATGTGTCGAGGATGGTGTGCTCCTCATGACGGGACAGTGTGCTTCCTCTGTGGCGGGGACAGTGGTGCTCCTGTGGCCCGAGGACAGTGTGCTCCACTCTGTGTCGTGATCAGTGTTCTCCTCAGTATCTGGACAGTGTGCCCTCTATTATCGAGGACAGTGTGCTCCTCTGTCGGGGAGACAATTATGTGCCCCTCTGTGTCGAGGAGACAGCGTGCTCCTCTGTCGAGGCAATGTGCTCCTCCTGGTCAGGGACGAGTGTGCCCCTCTGTGTCGGAGTGCAGTGCTCCTCTGTGTGGGGACAGTGTGCTCCTCTGTGTCGAGGACAGTGTGCCCCTCTGTGTCCGGAGGCAGTGTGCCCCTCTGTGTCGGGACGAGTGTGCTCCTCTGTGTCGGGTGCAGTGTGCTCCTCTATGTCGAAAGGGACAAGCGTGCTCCTCTGTGTCGGGGACAGTGTGCCCCTCTGTGTCGGGACAGTGTGCTCCTCTGTGTCGAGACAGTGTGCTCCTCTGTGTCGGGGACAGTGTGCTCTAATGTCAGGACAGTGTGCTCCTCTGTCGAGGATACAGTGTGCTCCTCTGTGTCAGGGACAATTGTGCTCCCTCTGTGTCCGGGGACAGTGTACCCTCTGTCGGGACAGTCTGCTCCTCTGTGTCGGGGACAGTGTGCTCCTCTGTGTCGGGGACAGTGTGCTCCTCTGTGTCGGGGGACAGTGTTCTCCTCTGTGTCGGGACAGTGTGCTCCGCTAATGTCGGGGACAGTGTGCCCCTCTATTAGTGGCGAGAATAGCGTGCTCCTCTGTGCCGAGAGCAGTGTGCTCCTCTAGTCAGGAGTTCAATTATTGCCTCTGTGTCGGGTGCAGTGTGCTCCTCTGTGTAGAGGACAGTGTGCTCCTCTGTGTCAGGGGACAGTGGCCCCTCTATTAATCGGAGGCAGTGTGCCCTCGCAATGTCAGGACAGTGTGCTCCTCTGTGTCGGGTGCAGTGTGCTCCTCTGTGTCGGGGACAGCGTGCTCCTCTGTGTCGGGGACAGTGTGCTCCTCTGTCCCTCGGGGACAGTGTGCTCCTCTGTGTCGAGACAGTGTGCTCCTACTGTGTCGAGGTAGTGTGCCCCTCTATGTCGGGACAGTCTGCTCCTCTGTGTCTAAAGGGGACAGTGTGCTCCTCTGTGTCGGGGACAGTGTGCTCCTCTGTGTCGGGGACAATTATTAACTCCTCTGTGTCGGAACAGTGTGCTCCGGCTGTGTCGGGGACAGTGCCTCTGTGTCGAAGGGACAGCGATGCTCCTCTGTGTCGGGGGCAGTGTGCTCCTCTAGTCAGGGACAGTGTGCCCCTCTGTGTCAGGTGAGTGTGTGCTCCTCTGTGGGACAGTGTGTACTCCTCTGTGTCGAGGACAGTGTGCCCTCTATTAATGAACCAGTGTGCCCCTGCAATGACCGAGGACAGTGTGCTCCTCTGTGTCGGGTGCAGTGTGCTCCTCTGTGTCGGGGACAGCGTGCTCCTCTGTGTCGAGGGGACGGTGTGCCCCTCTGGTGGAACGAGTGTGCCCCTCTGTGTCGAGGTGCAGTGTGCTCCTCTGTGTCGAGGACAGTGTAATCCTCTGTGTCAAGACAGTGTGCCCCTCTGTGTCGGGACAGTGTGCTCCTCTATTATCGGGGACAGTGTGCTCCTCTAATGTCGGGGACAGTGCCTGCAATGTGGGGCAGTGTGCCCCTCTGTGTCGGGACAGTGCTCCTCTGTCGGGTGCAGTGTGCCTCTGTGCCGAGGACAAGCGTGCTCCACTCTGTGTCGGGGACAGTGTGCTCCTCTGTGTCGAGGACAGTGTGCCCCTCAGCAATGTCGGGACAGTGTGCTCCTCTGTAATCGGGGACAGTGTGCTCCTCTGTGTCCGAGTTAGTGTGCTCCTGTCTGTGTCGGGGAGACAGTGTGCTCCTCTGTGTCGGGACAGTGTGCTCCTCTGTTTTTGGTCAGTGTTCTACTCTGTGTCTGGACAGTGTGCCCCTCTGTGTGGGGGACATTGTGCTACTCTGTGTCAGGATGATGTGCCCCTCTGTGTGAGGACAGCGATGCTCCTCTGAATGTCGAGGGCAGTGTGCTCCCTCTAGTCAAAGACAGTGTGCCCCTCTGTGTCGAATTACAGTGTGCTCCTCTGTGTCGAGGACAGTGTGCTCCTCTGTGGCCGAGGACAGTGTGCTCCTCTGTGGCCGGGACAGTGTGCCTCTGTAGCCGGAGCAGTGGCTGCCCCCTCTGTGTCGGACAGTGTGCTCCTCTGTGTCGGGTGCAGTGTGCTCCTCTGTGTCCCGGGGACAAGCGTGCTCCCTCTGTGTCGAGGACAGTGTACCTCTGTGTGGGACAGTGTGCTCCACTAATGTCGAGACAGTGCTCCTCTGTGTCAGGGGGGACAGTGTAATGCTCCTCTGTGCCGGGACAGTGTGCTCCTCTGTGTCAGGGGACAGTGTGCTCTCCTCTGTGTCAGCGGGGACAGTGTGCTCCTCTGTGTCGGGGACAGTGTGCCCTCTGTGTCGGGACAGTCTGCTCCTCTGTGGCCGGGGGACAGTGTGCTCCTCTGTGTAGGACAGTGTGCTCCTCTGTGTCGGGACAGTGTGCTCACTGTGTCGGAACAGTGTGCTCCAGCAATGTCGAGCCAGTGTACCCCCCTCTGTGTCGAGGGACAGCGTGCTCCTCTGTGTCAGGGGCAGTGTACTCCTCTAGTCAAGGCAGAGTGTGCCCCTCTGCGCCGGGTGCAGTGTGTGCTCCTCTGTGTATGCGGGGACAGTGTGCTCCTCTGTGTCGGGGACAGTGTGCCCTCTGTGTCCGAGCAGTGTGCCCCTCTGTGTGTCGGGACAGTGTGCTCCTCTGTGTCGGTGCAGTGTGCTCCTCTGTGTCGAGGACAGCGTGCTCCTCTGTGTCGGGGACAGTGTGCTCCTCTGTGTCGAGGACAGTGTGCTCCTCTGTGTCGGACAGTGTGCTCCTCTGTGTGTCGGGGGACAGTGTGTACTCTGTGTCGGGACAGTCTGCTCCTCTGTGTCGGGGACAGTGTGCTCCTCTGTGTCGAGGCAGTGTGCTCCTCTGTGTCGGGGACAGTGTGCTCCTCTGTGTGAGGACAGTGTGCTCGCTGTGTAGAGGACAGTGTGCCCCTCTGTGTCGGGGACAGCGTGCTCCTCTGTGTGTCGGGAGCAGTGTGCTCACTCTAGTCGAGACGAGTGGTACCCCTCTGTGTCAGGTGCAGTGTGCTCCTCTGTGTCGAGGACAGTGTGCTCCTCTGTGTCGGGGACAGTGTGCCCCTCTGTGTCGGAGGCAGTATGCCCCTCTGTGTCGGGACAGTGTGCTCCTCTGTGTGGAGTGCAGTGTGCTCCTCTGTGTCGGGGACAGCGTGCTCTGTGTCGCGGGGACAGTGTGCTCCTCTGTGTCCGAGACTAGTCATGCTCCTCTGTGTCGAGGACAGTGATAACTCTCCTCTGTGTCGGGGACAGTGTGCTCCTCTAATGTCGGGACAGTCTGCTCCTCTGTCGGGGACAGTGTGCTCCTCTGTGTCGGGGACAGTGTACTCCTCTGTTTGAGACAGTGTGCTCCTCTGTCATCAGGACAGTGTGCTCCGCTAATGTCGGGGACAGTGTGCCCCCTCTGTGTCGGGGGGACAAGCGTGCTCCTCTGTGTTGAGGGCGTGTGCTCCCTCTAGTCGGGGACAGTGTGCCCCCCTCTGTGTCGAGGTGCAGTGTGCTCCTCTGTGTCGGGGACAGTGTGCCCCTCTGTGTCCAGAAATTAGTGTGCTCCTCTGTGTCGAGGACAGTGTGCCCTCTGTGTTCGGAGGCAGTGTGCCCCTCTGTGTCGGGACCCAGTGTGCTTCTCTGTGTCGAGGACAGTGTGTTCCTCTGTGTTTGGGACAAGTGTGCTCCTCTGTGTCGGGGTTAGTGTGCCCCTCTATGTCGGGGACAGTGTGCTCCTCTGTGTGTCGGGGACAGTGTGCCCTGTGTCGGGGACAGTGTGCTCCTCTGAAGTGTAGGGGACAGTGTGCCCTCTGTGTGAGGGACAAGCGTGCTCCTCTGTTTGGCCAGTGTGCTCCCTCTATTAATACGAGGAGACAAAGTGTGCTCCCTCTGTGTCGAGGACAGTGGTAACTCCTCTGTCGGGACAGTGTGCGCTCTGTGTCGGGGACAGCGTGCTCCTCTGTATGTCGGGGGGACAGTGTGCTCCCTCTGTGTTGGGGACAACGTGCTCCTCTCTGTGTGAGGACAATTGTGCTCCTCTGTGTAGCCGGGACAGTGTGCTCCTCTGTGTCCCGGGTGCAGTAACACTCTCTAATATCGGGGACAGCGTGCTCCTCTGTGTTAGGGACAGCGACGTGCTCCTCTGTGTCGGGACATTGTGCCCCCTCTCTGGCCGGGGCAGTGTGCTCCTCTGTAATGAGGCAGTGTGCTCCTCTGTGTCAGAGAAGGAGGCAGGACAAGGGCCAAAATTAGTCTTTGAAATTATAGGATGAATGAATTAACAGGCCTAGTTTCTAGACATTAGATCAAAATGATTTCTTTAAGATTGAAACAAGAAAAAAAAAAGATCGAAACAGGTCAAATATTTACAATTGTAAATCTTTAGTTGCCGAAGGGATCAGAGATAGTATGGTGAGTAAAGTACTTGCCTTGCATGCGTAGCCTGTGTTTGATCACTCAATATTGGGGTTTGATCCTCAATATCCTTAAGATTTCCTGAGCCCACCAGGAGTGATGCCTGAGTACAGAGCCAGGAGTAACCCTGAGCATCGCCGATGTACCAGAAATAAACAAAAATCAATGTTGGGGCCCAAAGGAATGGTACAGTACGTAAGTAGCACGCGCACTTGACCAAGCCTGGTTCGATCCCTGGCATAATATTCTCCCAAGCACTGCCAGATATAATTCCGAGTGCAGAGCCAGAGAAGCCAACCCCTGAGCATTGCTGGGTGTCGCCAAAACAAAACAAAAGAAAATATCAATGTTGGCTGAGCCAGGAAGAGAGCTCAAAGGGCTGCCCCTTTTATAATTGAGAACTTAAGATGATTCACTGCCATGGTGCAACAACACTGCTGGGATGGCCCTGGTGGCGCCCAACACTACTGGGACAGGCGCACGGGCTGTCATGCCTGCGCTGCTGAGTCGATTGCTGCTCAGGGCCTAGGCACTGCTGAGAGGCTTCCCTCAACCCCCAATTAATCAGACTACATGGTTTGAGTGGATTCCCTGGACGTAAATTTGTGAGTAGGCTCAGTGTGTGGACTAAAGCAAGTAAGTCCTAACGGGGTCTAAACAGTGCTCGTACAAGAAGCCTGGCCTCTTGCCCTTTGTCAAACAAAGTTAATGTCCCTGACATCGTGAGTACCTGCAAAGGCCAGAAGCCAGAGAACAAAGGAGACGGTCTGTTGCCCAGGCCCTGCGCCAGCCAGCTGGCAACCCTGAGCTGTCAGCCACAGTCATCCTAACCATCTTAACACCCTTCTCACAGCCGCCCAGCCCTCCTCTGAGAAAACCCTTTATGTACCTCTCCTATCATCAGTCTCATCCTGGCTACCACCTCCTTACGTCTCTTAACCCAAGATTCATATTTCCCTCTCCTTAGCTTCATCTCTGTAGGTTCACAGGTACAGTCCTGTCCACCTCGATCAATCGCCTTTACTGCTGCCCTCTGGCCAGATGACAGCTTTTGAGGAAGGAGAGTCTGAGCTTTATTTGACATCCAGTATCCATACGGGATCCCGCGGAAGAAAACGCACCCCCCCACTTCCAGCTTACGCACAGGCTGAGTTCTCGTGAAATCTTAACTCTGCTGTTGTCTTATCCTCACAGAAAGTTGAGGAGGCGAGCTGCCAAAGACCCGACCGGCGCCCCAAGTCCCTTGGAAGGTAATGGGCCAAGAGCGGGACTCCAGCTCGGCCCTGTGGCCCCCAGGAGGTGGATGGATGGAACACTCTCCATGTCCATCAGGACCCAGTGATGAATTAGGGGTGTGCCTGGGGGCACGACTGCTGCACACTGCAGGGGAAGTATGGCAGGCACGGGGTGGGCAGGGTGAGAGTCTGGGGGCACAGGAGGAAATGCGGTGGCTGGGAAGCCTCCCCATTTCTCTCTTCTCCGGCCTCAGCCACCTGCCTCGTGCTTTCTCCCTACTTATACTCCTCAGTTCATCTCCATTCCCACCTCCCACTACCGTCCCCTCGCCCCATTATAACTTGGAACCCACGTCCCCATCTCCCGAATCTGGACAGCAGTGGGGGACCTCGAGACAGTCAGCATGGGTGGAAAATCAGCCTTAAAAAGCGTGGCACCTTCTGCATGGAGCTTCTATAGAAATCAAAGTCTTTTATCTTTGCTTACTGTCATGAGTCCAGCCTGGCTGCTTCTCCCCCTAACTTCATTCTCCTTTTCAGACCAGCCACCAAGCTTAAAGTCAAGCCCAAAGCCGAGTGGGCCGGGGCAGAGAAGAAGAGTAAATTAAATTTAGGCTGGGAGGAGGCGGAAGAGAACACCTCGGGTGAGTTGAGGAAGTGGGCTGGGAGCCCCACCAAGAGGTGTGGGTGACTGCCTGAAGCAGAGCCTCAGCAAGGCGAGCGCAAGCCGCTGAGTGGCTTTCCAGGAGAGTGTGCTGCTTACAGGGTTTTGAACCCTCTGCAGCAGTTCTTTCCTACTACCCTTGTTCCATGGGTTATTTATCTCCCGCAGTGAACTCTAGTCAGTGCTCTGCTTTCATTCTTCAGATCACCTCGTCTCTCAGAAGTTAAGTTTTCCTGTGTTCCCATCCTGCCTTTATTTGATTAATATTTCAAGGCTGGCTTGGGACTGAACCTCCGCTTCTCTCTGAATCCTTTTCTGAGTACAGGGTTAATGGCAGGGCGGTCCCAGCTCTGGCCCTAGTTACACATAGGCCCCCCCATACCAGCCTCTCTTCCTCCTGAGGGAGCATACAGTCCCCTGATGACATCTCACTTGGTTTCTGAAAGAAAGCCTCCCACTTCATTTATTTCTTCAACGGCGTCTGGGCTGGTGGATTGGGCCCCTTTCTATGGGTGACCCAATGTAGCGAGCCCTGTCTCTAAGTACTTCCCTCTGGTTCAGAGGAGCTCAGATCAGGAGTGACTTCTTGTGGTGCTCTTCTGGTCTGAAGGTCATCTATTACAGCATGGCCTTCTGGCCTCTCCCTGGGCACCAGCTGAAGTGCACACAATTTGACGTTGGTTATGGGGGAAAGTGAGCGAGGAGTTTGAAAGAAGACTTACCTTTTCCGTGGCCTCTTGGACTTTTATTTTCAGCCAAACAGGACTTGGGCGAGAACCTGGTCTCTGTGAGCATCAGAATCCATTCCTCTCCACAGGGTATTCCGTAAAGTCTCCTGGCTTCCTCTCTGTTTTGTTTCTAACTTTTCCTCCTCCATGTTTTCCTGGCAGTGCTTCAGATCACACGATATTCCTCCTCCTATCTAACATAAATGGGCACATCACTCCAGTCATTCACACCAGTCCCCAGGCCCAGAGGCACCAACTGTCAAGGTCCCCAGGTTCCCTTCTCACTCGGTGTTCAGCTCTTCTGAGAATGTACTCTCTCTTCTTCATCGCCTCTTCCTCCTCCAAGAGTACACAAAATGCTCTGAGTCTCTCTATCTCCCCATGGTGAAGTTCACAGTTTCCCACATGTCGACTTGGGTCCGCTACAGCGGCTATGGAATTTGTGTTACCTTCCAACTGCAGCAGCATGGGCGCCCTCACTACGAGCACCAGGGGCTCAGTCAAAGCGCTGGGGCTCCGTCCCGCTGGTATTGAGTCACTGTCCATCTATGGCCACTGGGACCCTTTCACTTTGGTGTCTCTTGCATTTCTACATCTTCATTCCTGCATCCACCTGGCCGGGTCTGTGCTGGCTGGCTCCCATCCAGTCTGTACTCCCCCATAACTTCTTTGCGGCTTCACATTCTAGCCTGCAGTCTCTGAACTCCAAACTTCTCTGACCTCTGGGAAGCCACTTTGACAAGGCAACTCCTTGGCTATTTCAGGCTCCATACTGGGAAGGATGGTACTCCAGGCTGCCCAGCTTCCTGTTTGGGTCAGCCACTCCTCCCTACCCTTCTCATCAAGCCTGTTACCCACCGCTTTGCGCTACAGCACAGAGGACCTCGTTCTTGGACCTTAGTATGGCCAGTACAGAACCCATGAGGCTAAAGTTCCCATCAAGCAAGTCATGGCTTACCATCCTTCCCACCAGACTGCAGCCGCGAGTCTCCGGGGGCCCAGCTGTCCTACCCAAGGCTCTGTGAGACTCGCCGTTCCTTTACTTGGAGGGAAAGAGCCGGTAAGCAAGGAAGAAAGGCGCAGAGGTTGGGGGTGGGCGAGAGGAGCGTGGAGGCAGCCCGCGGGAAGAGCAGGTTGGGGAGTGCGCGGGGCCGTGGGCAATGAGCAGGAGCATTGTTTTACCCGACTGCACCCGTTTCACTGTCCCCCAGGCTGCTGGACCAGAACCTTGTACACTCCTTTGGTCTGCGCGGGGTGGCTGTGGAGCACTGAGGTATCTCGCCCTCTGCTCTATGGAGTTCTATCGGTACCATGGCGCGTAGGTGCGGGGGCCCCTGCGGTGGTGAGCTGTAATGCCGGGTCTCTCTACGCAGCATCCAGTGGCCAGGAAGAAGCGCAGCAGTCGAGAGCCTCAGGGGGAAGTGTGTGGGAACTGAGACTTGGACCACCCGGCTGGACCCTTCGGGCACCAGAGCAAGCAGAGCCCCTGGCAAGGGACAGAGAGGAGACCTTCAGGGGTGGGCTGCGGGCCTGAGACCACTCCCTCCCTCCCAGGGAGTCCTTAGCCCTCTCCGTGCTGCACCGCTCAAGGGCACATTGGGGTCGCCTTTCTCCTCTGCGGGCCAGCGTGCTATGGGGGCACGAGGAGAGGGCAGTGGAGGTCTGAAGGCCGCACATGGGGCACCGTCTGTGACCGCCAAAGTGGGACCTGCAGGCGGCCAGCGTGGTGTGTCGGGAGCTGGGGGAGTGCCCGAGAGGCTCTGAGTGGGGCCGCATGGGGCAGGGTGAGAGGACAGCGGGAAGAAGGAGAGGGGTGCCCATTCTGGGACGAAGCCCCGCCTTCTGACCCTTGACCTTGGCCTCCCAGGCATGCGCGCCATCCACCTAAGTGATGTCGGTGCTGCACCGGCCTGGAGCCCTCCCTCTGGAAGTGCCAACTGAACATCATGGCTGAGAACTGTACTATCAGGATGTGGCGCTCGGTGCCACCTGCCCCTACACGGGGTGGAGACCAAGGTCAGCCCTGTTCACTAGCTCAGGAGAACCGTTTTCAGAACCTAAATCTGATGGCCCCAGCCAACTGCTCGACCCCTGCCACCTACCCCACCCGCTTGCCAGCTCTTGCACACCTATCAAGCAAATCCGCTAGCAACCCCCAAGCTGCATCTGCTACCATAGACTCCCACCAGCCTGCCTAAGCGCTCCCTGAAACCCACTTCCATTCTTTACAACAGATCCGGCTCAGTGGGGGCCGCAGTAAACTCCGGGCGAGTAGAGTGCAAATGGGGTCCTGGGCCCACCGCTGAGACCTCATCTCTTGAGAATGACATGGGGGACACTGGAGGCCATGGTGGCCTCAGGCAGCTAGGGTGGGCTATGCCAACCACGGGCTCAGAGTACTGGCAGGGCCCAGAGCTGTGGGGAAGGGTCCCTGGGCTCCAGGCTGCCAGCTTGGGGGGACCTCGTAACTTCCGCTCCCAGGAGACCTAGTACTGGATTCAGGGAGATATAATAACAGAGGTGGTCATAGTGGCGTGCGCTGCTCGAGAGACGAGCTGTCCCTAGACCAGTGTGTTCACCACAGCACCCCATCGCCTGCAAGAGGACAGGGACCGGCTTCACTGCCGGGTCATCTGCTCTGGTGAGTGACGGGAGGAGTGACCTGAGCCAGGGAGGGACGCTGTGTGACCCTCACAGGGAAAGCAGGTGACCCCTCCTGGCGCGCGCTGGCCTGACATTCCTTCCTCTGGGCAGCGGCGTCGGCCACCAACTGCTGCACTTGCGGCGCACTGGTGCAGAGGCGACATACATCGAGGTGCTTGCTCTGCACATTGCTCTTTGCGCTGCCGAGAGAGAGCTGCCTGGCCAGCTCCGCCCGCTTGGGCCCAACTGGCCCTTATGGCCACGAGCGTCTCCTTCTCCTCTCAGATCCATAACCTGGGGCGAGCAGACTTCAGGCCCAAGGCGGGGCGCCACTCCTGGGTGCAGGGTGTCATGGGTAGAGAGGGCAGCCAGGAGCGAGGAAGGGCAGAGGCACGGACAGGGAAGGCCTGCTGGGAGCTCAAAATAAACAAGAGTTCCCTGTCCGAATAATCATTACAGCATGGACATATTACCGCACTGCGATATTCTAACCCCCCAGGCACCAAAGGTGGCCGAGGTCCTAAGGCCAGCTTCTGTCTAGAAGACACTGTGAGTGTCAGGAAGGTGAGTAGGAGGCCCAGCTGGGGCACACATGGCCTGTCCCCACTGACAAAATGCCAGCCCCCTAGAATAATCTCCAAGAGTGCAGGTGTGCCAGCGAGCAAGGGCATTACCGTGGGCTGCTGGGATCTCTACCGACACGACATCATTTGTCAGTGGGTCGACATCACAGATGTAAGCCGAGGAACTACATTCTGCAGGTAGATTGTGTGCAGCCCGGACCCCCGGGATGAAAGCCTGGCAACTGGGTTCAGTACCCCCCCAACTCTGAGTGGTCATCAACCCTAACTTTGAAGTAGCAGAAGTGACTTCACCAACAATGCAATGAAATGTAACTGCAAATATGTGGGCCGTAACATTTGGGTGCTGGCACCACATTGGTATTTGCTGGGGAAGAGCAGCCCAGGGCAGAAGGGTGGAGGGAGGTGAGGGGAGAGGACAGCTTACTTCCTTTCTTCCTGCCCTCTCAGATGTCAAGCTTCTTCTTACCAAGCTATCCAGAGAACCATGATACAGCCACGTCACCTTGCGTTCCCCTTGCAGCGTGCCTTCAGTGAAGGAGCCAACCAGGAGAGATTCGGCGCTATCCGGGGCAGACCAACTGGCAAGATTGTCTGAGATGCTACTGCCCTCCTCCGTCAACCACCACTGGCCCCTCAGGAGGCTTTGAGGTCTGGGAACTGCCATTACCTCGAAGACTTACAAGAAAGCCAGATGGCGCGAAGCCACGCACACACCCAGTGTGCACCATGACATGGAACTGTTGAGTGGAAGTTACCACCCTCCTTACCGGCCAAGCTTGACCCAAACTGATCACCAGGAGCCCTTCTGCCGGAAGTCAGACAAAGCTCATTTGCTTAGTGAAGTGTACACAATCGCTCCAGCATCCCCACAATTTAAGAAAATTTTGGCCTACCTCTAGGCTTCTGGTAGGAAAAAGATCTTGCACTATGCCCTCCCACCCCCCCCAACCCTGCCAGCCCATTTTGACTTTAACATGTTGCTAGGTATAATTTTATTTTCTATGAAAGTGTTCTTGCCTTCCTTTCTTCAGAGCCCAAGAATTGGTGCTGATGGTTACAGGGACCGCCCCCAACTGGTTAGCTAATCCACTCCATCCGGTGCCCTTTGGATAGGTCAGGGAAACACAACACAGGAAGCACAGTCCATTGCTCATAGCTCCTTCCAACCCATTCACTCTGTGACTTCAGGGGTCACATATAAGGTCTCAATGTCTCGTTCCCGCCGGATCCTGACCCAGCCAGCTGGGACTGTGTCGGACAACTTAAGTATTAAATATCTTCGGCACTTTTCTTGGCTATGCAATGGCTAAGATCCGTCACTACCAGTGGAGACCAGCCCTGAGAGGGAGGACCCAGAGAGGAGTGAAGAGAGGGGCACACAGAGCAGTTCTGGGGCTGGGGCACACACCCTCCGCACGCCCCTCTCCCTCACCGGTCCTTGGGGAGTTGGGAATGACTTTGTGTGGATGGGGCGCCGTTGTGCTGCATCAGGAAAGCTTGGTTCTCGGGCTGCAGCTCCGGCGAGGATACTGCAAGGACAGAGCGCCGTTAACCACCCCAAGCTACTACCTTGCATTCACCTCCTGCGTCCTGACGCCACACTTGAGACAGAGTCCCTTTCTGATACCATTTGCAGGGGCTGAGGGAAAGGAGGAAAGGAAGCCAACCTGGCTGGCTATGTGTTCAGGATCACTCCCGGCCAGGTTCAAGTGATGTGGACACGGTAGAACTGAGTGTGGGCTGGCTACTGCGATAACGAGAGTAAGCACCTGCTGTGCTCGGTCCAGCCCATGGTCAGAGCACAAATGTAATACTAGGACACAGGGACAGCTCATCCTGCCTTCTAGCAGTTAGGAAGTAGCCAGGCCCTTAAAAGGCAGCTGATTACAAATGACAGGCAACAGGGGGCTCAGCAGCACTGTGTCATTCTAAAACCCTCACAAGTTTTAAAGAGGGGCTGGAGCAATAGCACAGCAGGTGGGGTGTTTGCCTTGCACACAGCAAGTCCGTTTCTATACCGACATCCCATATGGTCCCCAAACACTGCCAGGAGTAATTCCGAGGTGCAGAAAAGCTAGGAGTAAG